>JAAIIK010000090.1:4073864-4086025 GCA_014706435.1 Silurus glanis | reverse complement strand
TATATATACTGCTAAATAAGTGATTCAGTAAGAAATATTCTAGAAAATAAATTTACTACACATGTTCTACATGGATTCTTACATAAACCCAGTTAGATTCTTCGATTCTTCTTTTCCAGAGACGTTCCTTCCACATGGCAAGTTGAAATCGCTCTGTATAAAATTCAGGACGTGACTGAATGAAAAATATACAGTAAGTCTCTTGTGGATAATTAAAACGAAGTCAAGAATTCTTTAATAAAATGGATATATTCGGTCCACAGACCTTTCACATTGTTTTTAAGAATGTAAAATACTGTAGCACATATACACTCATTATGACTTTATCGTTTGTGCTTTTGTAAATATTTTTTTTACACCTACATATTCAAAAAATAAAGCACTCCGAATAACTGAATTATGGGATAATAACCAATGTGTCTGCTACCACAAAAGTGGAAAAGTTACATCCCATAATAGTACCTGAAAATGTTTTATTCTTGTAATACGACAGTTACAATTGAAATGTTTGTTTATTAACGCATGACCTCATACTTTTCATTCGTTTATAATTGTGGTTGACGTCATGGAACGTCCAGGAAACAAGTAAGTTCCTGTTATCGGTTATCACAGCTATAAGCTTGGTCAAATTTGTATTTGGTAAACTTGGTGAAAATGTATTTATATGTACAGTGTAACTCCAGTACGCTCGCTTGTAGGAAGAACCAGCCTGAAAAAAAGCACAAAAGCTGCAGTTCCCATGCAGTTGCATGAGAATCAATACACAACATTTATTTCTCACATGAAGGAAAAAAAAGGAAGAAAAAGAAAACAACAAGTCCAACGAGAATAGATTGTGTTTCCTGCAATTTTGTTGGGAAATTAGGACAAAAACACAAGACAGAGCTTGAGATAGTTAGTATGAGGGTCATGGATCATTATTTGATTGAGGAGGGAAGAGGTTGTGAAGGCCTTTTTCCACACCCACTCACTTCCCTACAGGCCAGGTTTTAGACAACCATGGTAAGGGGACAAAGACGAGATCATTTTCAGCCCTGATTTCCAAACTAGAGGTGGATTGTAACATTGTGGTTACACCCTAAAAATATGGGGTTTGTTTTTAAGTTGTTTTTAAGCACAAGAACTGATGCTTGAGGACTTTATTTTCTACTAAAGGAGCTGTAATAACAGGGTGCAAAAAACCTTTTCATGGAATCCAATGAAACTTAATTGTGTACACACAGTATACATAGGTATTATTCCAGATCATTTCCAGGGTCCTGTCTCCTGTGTTCCCACTAAAAGATATGAAGTAATTTTTTTTATGGTTTCCAGATTAAATTCCTATGTGACTTTATTAATAGGAATTTTTTTCACTTTCCAGAAAAAAAAAAACTAAATACCCAGCAATGATGCAGATAGATATATCTTCATTTGGCTAATTTTATGAGGCAAACAAAAATAATAATGGCTTACCACGAAGTTTAGTACATCAAATGAAAAAGGCGATCGGCTGTACGTTTCATCTCTCCACCTGTTTTTTGAGCTGACATCTGTGTGATCCTACTTCAAATCCATACGTATGAATGAGAGGACATTTTGCATGTTGCCGCATGCATGCTTTGACTTTGGCGGTTTTGTATATAACAGGCTTTTTTGGGTGGCAGAATGGCAACTAATTATATCTAAAACAGGTGCAAAGAGCCTAGTACATCAGACCCACACAGTCAAAACCCTATTTTCACTTTTGTTATGTTGCAGCCTGATACTACAAGTGTTCAGATTCAGGTACATAAGTGTTCAGACCCTTTGCAGCAACACTTGAAATTTAGTTTGTGTGCCTCCCATTTCTCTAGATCATTGCTAAGATGTTTCTACACCTTGATTGGAGTCCACCTGTGGTAAATGTATTGAAATGATTTGAAAAGGCACACACCTCTCTATTTAAGGTCTCACAACTGACCATATATCTCAGAACAAAAACCAAGCAATGAGGTGAAAGAAACTGCCTTCAGAGCTCAGAGACAGGATTGTCGCAAGGCACAGATGGAAGGCTACACAAATTCTGCTGCACTAAAGAAGTTTGGCACAACAGAGGACTCTTCCTCTGGTCACCGGTTAAACTAAGCAATCGGGGGAGAAGGGCCTTAGGAAGAGGGGTGACCAAGAACCTCTGACTGAGCTCCATTCCAAAAGTAAAGCATGGTAAAGCAAGGGGTGTTTTTCAGCAGTTTGGACTGGGAGACTGGTCAAAGCAGCTTGAGGAAAAGCTGAATAGAGAAAAATACATAGATATCTTCAATAGAATCCTGTTCCACAATACCCAGGACCTCAGTCTGGGCCAAAGGTTGACCTTCCAACATGACAACAACTCTTAGCACACAGCCAAGACAACACAGGAGTGGCTTAGGGACAACACTGTGAATGTCCTAGCGTGGCCAAGCCAGAGCCCTGACATGAACCACCAATGCTCCCTATCCAACCTGACCTAGCTTGAGGGGATTTTTAAAGAAGAATGGCAGAAAATCCCCCAATCCAGGTGTGCAAAGCATGTTGCATCATACCAAAAAAAGGCTGTAACTGCTGCCAAAGGTGCTTCAAATAAGTACTAAGTAAAGGGTCTGAATACTTCTGTATGTACATGTGATATTTCGGTTTTCTCTTTTCCATACATTTAATACATTTATAGAAATAATATATTAATATATGTATTTATTAGTATGAGTTGATAAACAAAAGTAATCAACACCTCCTTCCTCCTCTCTCTCTCTCTCTCTCTCTCTCTCTCTCTCTCTCTCTCTCTCTCTTTAACAGTTTCCTGCTGTCGTTCTTTCATGACACATCTCTCACTTTTTTCATGCTCACTTTTTTCTTTCTCTTTCAATCCTTTGCCCCACCCCCACCCCCATCCCCACCACTACGCTGATTATTTCACAATATCTTGTTTGTATTTGTATCTAATGTTTCATATTCCCTCCTTTATCATCTATATCTCTTTTACTACCGACTCGTTTTCATGCCTACTCTCAGTCTTATATCGTTCTTAGTTTCAAAACACCTCCTATTTAATTTTCTCTCCTTTCGGTCTTCTTTATTCTTCTCCTTTTCATGTTCTCTGTATCACAGTCTTTCTCTTTCAGTTTTTCTGTCTGTCTTTTCTTACATTTTCTTGCCCTACCTTTCTCTCTGCGTTCTCAAAAAGTATCATGTCTATCTCCCGTCTCTCTTTTTAATTTTTTTTTGTTCTTTGTCTATGTTCTTTGTCCTTGTCTGTCGCCATCACGCTGTCTCTCTTTCTCTTTCTGGTTGTCTTACCGTTTCTCCCTTCCTGTTTCTCTATCTTTTTTGCCTTATCTTCCTCTTTTCATTTTTTTGCATATCCCCCATCTGTCTCTCTTACCTTCTCTCTATTTCCTTTTCTGTCTATTTGTACCCGTCTTTCCGACCTGTATCATTCTACTTCTTTCATTTTCACACCACCCTATTTTTCTTGCTCTATCTATCGCACCTTCTCTCTTTTTTTCAATCATCCCCTTATCTATCGTACTTAACTTTCTCACCTTCAATGATTGTTTAGTCCTGATTCTTCCCAGCAGGCCTTTGAACAGGTTTACAATTACGATCATGAGGTGTATGTGTGTGTGTGTGTGTGTGTGTGTGTGTGTGTGTGTGTGGGTGAAGACATATTTCTAAAGAATTCGAGGGGACTTTGTGCACATAGGCATGTGGGTGGGAGGGATGGTCGGTGAATGGGGGTGTGATTACTTTATTTTTTATCACCTTAGCAGTATGGTGCTGAGAAATAACACATAAAGTCTTCCTTTTAGCTGAATGTAAACAAAAATGCAGGTGTGAAGATTTCCTCTAGCAAGCAAACGTACATTTGAAAAGAGCATCTGTGGCTTTGTTCCAACCGTATTCAGTGTGTGGGGTGTGTGCATATGTGCCAGTGAGTGTTGGGAGGAGGATGTTTATGCTTAATCTTCTCAGAATTGAGAATAATTGCGATTTCTTTTCTGACATATATGAAAATAACTTGACAAGATGAGCTAAGAGAAGAACTAGCTCGGCCCGAAACAATGCCTGTCATGCTTAGAGTCATGTTTAACCATAATTGCCCTTAAGAGAAGACATAACACACCAGGAATGGGAGCGGGAACAAAGCTTTTCTCAAATATTTCGGGGGGAACAAGGGGAGATGGAAAACGAAAATATTCACATAATAAGGCATACTGTGTAAGTTTGGGATAAGGGAGACAAAGGGGGGTAAGAATGGGGTAAGAATCATAAGACGTGTCAGCAATCTTTTAAAGAAATGTCATATCCCTCTGAGGTGAAGTTTAGCTCACGTAAAAAAAAAAACGTCTTGAACCCCCTGTGGTATTAATGCCTCAGACGCCTCATGGCTATCAGACCACATGATCTAAACCGGCTTCTGAGGAGCGCTCACTATAACTTTTGAAAATGAAAACCATAGCAAAGGGCACCACAACTTTAAAAATGTTTACTTTTAGTGGCCCTGAACAGAATCTGTTTGTGCCATTACTCTAAACATATCGTAACCTCGGCATTGACCCTCCTGTTTTCTCCAGTCTGACGATACCGTGGCTTTTTCAAATTCGCATTTTTCTCTTCTGCTACTTTTCCAAACACATAAAATTGGCGATACAGTCTAAGTGAGGACACAGACAATTAACAGAGGATTATGGGTGCATGTACACTGGTGCAAAGTGTGAAAGTGGTATATCCATTTTGGGAAATGTTCCTTAGTCAAGTCAAGGCTTTTATTGTCATTCTTGTCGCATGCAATACAGTACACAGTGAAACAAAACCATGTTCCCTCAAGACGAAGGTGCTACATAATACAATGCAGCAATGTTTCTTGGCATAGATAAGTTTAATATACAGTACAGTGCAACCTCGATACTCGTGGGGGTTACTTTCTATGACCCCTCATGAGTAACAAAAAATCGTGAGGTTTTGACTCTCTCTATTTGATGCTTCATTTTTCAAGGGGAATTGTACATGTACTTTACTTTAAACTTAACAAAAATTGTGAATTACTTGTCATAAATGTTTTATTTACTACTTTAAATTAGTAATACAATAATAAAATAGTTTTTCAAACATTTTTATGTAATTTATTAATACAAACTCATGTTACTCCAAACTTTCGAAGACACTCGCGGCTTCAGATTAGATTTTTCGCGAGTTACTCTTAGTCCGGTTCCTAACGAAAAGTCGCGAACTATCGAGGTCGTGAGTGTCAAGGTTGCGAGTATCGAGGTTCCACTGTATATGTTTACATACTTAAATGTAGACAATTTTGCAATGATTATTCAATTTGTTTAGCATTTTTTTATGGAACTTTGCGAATGATTTGTATGGGGTGGGGGGAGCGTTGTGGTGGAAAGGCGGAGCCATTTTTTGGGGTGACAATGGGAATCTCGCCTAGGGTGCCAAAAAGGCTAGAAACGGCCCCGAGACAACAAAAATGTACAAAATAACACAAACCACATAACTACACAAAACTAACTGGGGATCACAACAGAAAATGTGTGTACAGAATTTTGTACAAAAACAATATAAGCCAGTGAGATGCAGAAACAGTGACACTGCAGCACCGATAAGTCCAGTAGATTTGTGGTAGTGCAAATGGATTATCCATATACAGGTGGTGTTCCGACGACCCCCTTGTAACTTGAAAATATCGTAAGTCGAGACACGGCCTAGCCTACCCAGGGGTCTTAACGAATGGTGATCAGTATTGAGTAATTTGTTAATAGTAATTTGTCAATAATTTAACAAATTTCAGTACATAATTTAACAAAACAGAGCAATTTACTGTACCGTACTGCATGAACTTTACAGTATTTTTGTATGCGGCTGCGGAGGCGTGGGCGGTCGACGGTTTGCGAGTGGAGGGTGGAGCATAAGCTGCTGCATTTGCCTGCAACGCTAATCGTAAAATCATTTTTACAACTTTGTTGTTCACTATTGTCATTGTAAGATCGGCACTCGGGGACCATAAGTAATAATAAATACGGTACATGCCCACAGTTCAAACAGTGCAAACAGTCAAACTTTGTTCATTAAAAAGTTTGTACAAGTTTCACTCTATTGTTGGATAATAGCAAGCTATATTTTGGTCTTATTAACCAGAAAAGAGTGGGAAAACATGGCTTGGTCTACTTACAGGCATGTTTTGCAGATACAGGGTGGCAAATTGAAGGACAAACTGATGAAAATCGTGACGTCTGAATAATTGCTAAATACATTATCAGAAAATGTATTAATTGAAATGTATTAAAAGTGATGAGGTATAGGAGGAATAAAGCCCTTCGCAGTTTTCCAGTTCGCAGTAGAAAGTGTGGTTTCGTGTTCAGATGCACCACATTGATTATTTTTGGTTTTTGTAGTGTAGTGTAGGTTTCATGTAGTGGTTTTTATTCACTACATGGACAAAGGATTTGAAAAAATATTCATGGCATCCCTAAAAGTTATTGTATAGTTTTGTTCGAAACAGTGTTTGCCGTCGAGCGATGGGAAAAGGTCTGTGGTTAGACATTTGCAACTGAAACTACAAACCCCTTCAGTAACAGTGAAGCATTGACATGGAAAGGTCAAGCTTTTCCTGACAGCCTTCGGGCAGAAATTTGTTTTTTTTTACATCCCACGCCTATTGTCGGCATCGTCCAAAATAGCAGATTTGGTGTTGAGTTAGTCTTTATTAAGGCTGCCGCAAGAGTTAAAGCTCTACAGCTGTACAGTGGATATGAGGAGATGTTACACATGGTAATGTGTGTTGTAAATGAGGGACGGGTGTATGATGAGTAAAACATGATTAAATCTAGTATTTGTCCTCAAGCGAGTTGTTTTTCACAGCGTGTCGCTCTTGGCCTCGAGACGAAGTTAATTCAAAGAAACTGCTTTACTTGTGAAAGTCCTTCCTGCACAAACCATTTCTGTTTTTAATAAGCTAGGGCTTATTAACTCTGCATGAACATCAGATTAGTGACATTTAATTGGATTTGCTATTTCAAGAAGGGAACAGCAGTGGACTGGCATCTGTCAAATGCTTTTCCTTCCTCTGTGCTCACCAGTACAGCAAAGACATTAATGCTACTAAAGGCTCTAAGAGACCTGAAGTGACTCCTCAACACACACACACACACACACACACACACACACACACACACACACACACACACAGCTGGTGGTGCATAACTGCATCCATGTGCCTGGCCTGGGAACAGACAACCGACCGATGTTTAACGGTAACCCATGGCGAACTTCTCTCCTCTCATTTACTGTCTGTGGAAAAAATGGAGAAAAGGATAGACTTTTTTTTTTTTTTTTTTTTTACATTCACACTCATTCTCTTGTTGACACACAGACTTACACATCAACAATAAATAGCATATGATTCACTTTTGAAAAGTCATGCATGTTTCAAACACGCTACGGTCACACAACTTTGCTGTGAGAGGCAAAACAGAGGACGGAAAAGGCACACACCCTCTCTCTCTCACCTCCATCAGCCAGACCACACACACGCACACACACACACACACACACACACACACACACACACACACACACACGCTCACACATTAACTGCACAAAAAGACCCAAAAGGAAATGGAAAACTCAGCAGTTACTTCTTCAGGGGAAATCGTTCAGAGATGGAACGAGCAAGGAAGTGGCACAAATTAGAACACCAACATGTTTTGTCCAGTCATGACAGTCCTGTTTTCATGCACATCTGTGTGTACTCACACATTTCTGCCAGTATAAAACTCACCCTGGATATAATGTATTTGGATGTGTTTGTGGGGCTGTGGTGAACGGTTTCACAAATCTGCCACAATTGTGAAACACAACCATCCGTATCGTTCCCATAATACGCTGCTCTTACTAATGTTATTGTGGCTACATATCTCAACAAATAAATGCAATTCTTTCCAGAATGAACATGCAGAACGGGAAGAACATATAATAAATAAGACTTTTGCCTGGAATATCTGCATTTCTCAGGTTTTTAGACCTGTGGTGTGACTCTGAACTTCTGGCCCAGAATATAGTCCTGAGGTCTAGACAAATGTGTTCAGCAGTGCTGAGGATTTCTCCATCCAGAATGTGGTCATCTAACGACTTTTAATGCAGCTAGCCTACTTTTTCCACCATCACCCTAGTGTGTGTGCTGGTCAAAATAATAAAAATCTTTTTAGCTTCTAATTCTTCATTCTCAAGGATCATTGAACAACGTCAAAAGACATCCCGAAGGATGGATGGATGAATGAATAGGTGATAAAGCAGCAACAAAATCTGACTGGCAATTTTCCCTTCATTTTAAGTAAAAGCCATTATGGCACTTAAGCACTATTTCTGTGTTCAACTTGAGGGTTTTGCTGTTAAAAGAAAACAGTCACGGTCTGGTAGAAAAATGCCTCCTTGCAGAAAACCTCACAATATCAACAATAAAACATTCTTTTCAAAATACAGGACAAGAACATGAGCAAAGCATTAGAACAGGTGCCTTAATATAAACCTTTCAGCTGGAATCATATCATCCAATAATAAATAAAATAAACTTGAGAATGCACCACATAGAGACGCTACTTTTTTGCCTTGTATGGTATAATACAATTTCGAAACTAGCTATGTTAATAATGAAGTACATTATTTTTATTAGTACCTTACACACTATCACCTTTAAAAAGGTCTCTTTGCACAGCAAAACATTGCTTCCAGTGTTCCTGACATTGGAATTTATCCTGGAAGTCTTCTTTTTAAAGTGTGTCAAGCACCTTCTGTGATTCACGCTGCTGGATCTCCGCAATGGTGTCAAAACGGGGACCTTTGAGCTGGATCTTCATCTTTCGTAAGAGGGTGAAGTCTGCAGAAGCAAAAAATGGCGAGTAGGGTGAGTGCAGAGGTGAGATCATGTTGGTTTTCGAAGCTTGCGCTCTTCGAAGGTCTTCCTGGTCTCTCGTTGGTTTTCACAGTGATGTGCTTCCACTCTTGAAGCGCGCCTTGCAGCAGATTTGTCCAGTTTCACGCAGAATTTCACTTGCTGTCCATGATGAAATCAGACGTAGGAACGCACGTGGTCAGAATAGCACCAGTAAGCACCACTGGTCTTGAAACTTTTTGATACCCCCCTTAAAGCATATCTAAGCATTTAACATGTTTTTATAGGGTTGAAATTATTTAAATGAAGGTATAACTGAGGGTACAAAGCCTTTACCTCAGTCACCTACAGCCTCCACTGTTGTGTGTACCAAAATTGTGCAAAAAAACACAAATAGGATTAAAGAGCGTGTGGTTTATATTTACTTATTTACAATATGGGTTTTCTCAGGGTTCTTCAGTTTCTTGCCACATCCCCAAAACATGCAGGTAGATGAAGTGACGACTTTAAATTGTTCATAAAACTATTGGTTGTGTGCATGATGCCCTGCAATGGAATTGGGTCCTATGGACTGGGCTCCGATGGACTGTGCTTCTGTCGAGTGAGTATTCTTGCCTGTTCCCACGATAGACTTAGGATCCACTGCAAAGCAATAAATAAACTTCATCCCACCACTTTTTTTCACTATAACGACTACCTAGAATGGGTAAAGGATAACCCATGCTCTCTCAGGGCAGGGTTCACCACATCTTTTTTAACTACTGCTCATGCGGCATCACGGGACAGTATAACAGAACACCATCTGCCCTCTTCCAAATACATGAGCTCACAAACCCCTGTTATTGGCTAGTTTTGCTCTGATTGGCAAGAACATTTGAACTCTTGATGATATGAGGAACATTTTACTGGCCCTCCCATGAAAAGATTTCAGTAACATGTTTATGAATATATCCATGTTTTAAAATGGCTCCATTATTTAAAAGGTCAAGGCTGAGTTCTTTAAGTATAATCCCTTTATAATCAGCTGATTATCAGTTTGAAGTTACTTCGTTCCAAGCTCTCTCTTACACTTAGTGTTAAGGAAGTTTGGATGCTGTGGGCTGGTTCATGGGCTGTTTTTGAAATGGTGGGTTGAAGGAAATTATGAGCACTCCATGCAATAAAGTCGAGTTATTGTTTTTTTTGTAGGCCCAGTCTGCATCACTGATGAGTGAGATGGTGGTTGGGTCATTAGTACATTTAATTAAGGCTTCGAGTATGAAAATAATCATGAAAGAAAATGAAAATAAATGCTGTAAGCTGTCTAGGAAAACGTACTTCCATAATCTGTGTTTCAAAAGGAACAGCTATGACTTAAGTGTGTATGGGGTTCATACAAAGTTCATCAGAACTACTTGTGGAGAAATAACTTTTTTTTACGAAGCATAGTTTTAGAGACAAAGTGAACATTTCTACTACATAAAGTATTTTTTTTTTTTAACAACGAAGCTCGAACATTCTCCAAAAGACATTTCATCTTTATAAACTAACCAAATTAGAAACCTAATTTGACAAAAAAATCTGACACAGAAATAGTAGCTTTAACACAACACATGACTGCATCACTGATCAAGGCCATGAGGGAAAGAAGTAGACAGGGAGAGGAATGGAGATGGAAAACGATCAGCTATTCTGTATTATTAAAGCCTGCGTGTGTTATTAATGGTTAAAGCAGTCTGAATATCTAAGCATATAAGCTTTTACCATGCTGCTTAATGCCAGAATGTTGAACCAGTGATGGGCCGAAAGCTATTAAAGAGAGTTATCTGGAGCGCCTGTAAGCTGTAGAGCCAGAGATCGATGGCAGCAGAGCTTTACTTTACTGACCCGGTGTGATGTGAGTTAATTTCCAGTGTCGTGGCCTCCATTAGTCAAACGCAGTGAGTAAAGCAGGCTGTTCAGCATGGAAACTGAAAGCAGAAAAGTGGACTCAATTTATGTTGTATGTCTTATTCACTCTGGCCTTGATTTTTTTTGTAAGTGTTTTAAAATAAAGAAAAAATTATCCATTATAAATACAGCAATTGTAAAAACAGTACTTATAAAAGCAAGCATATAATTGCATTGCTGTCTCACAGATCCAGCGCGTCTGGTGCGATCCTGAGTTTGGTTTTTCTATCTACATGGACTTTTAAGTGTTCTAGATCAGAGATGGCAAAAGTACATACATTGTTCATTTAAGTAGAAGTACAGATACTGATGTTTTAAAAGACTGGGGTAAAAGTTTAAAGCACTTACTATATTTTTTTACTCAAGTTAAAGAAGTTTGGGCTCTGACATGGACTTACATGACTAAAACGTAGTCATTACTACTACCTGTTTTAGTTTCACGCCGGTAACTGGACTTCACATCATATTAATATATTGATACTAAAGAATTTCAAATGTTGTTATCTAATAAATGTATCCAGACCGAATAACCACCATATAGAACACAAGCAAAGAAAAGATGATGATGATCAGGTGATCAGGAATGTCTCTGTTTTCAGTCATGTTTACATCACTGACTTCCTCTGTCTCATCCACGTTAACTCCATACTTCTTGTTGCCTTCTGCCTGGTTTGTTGTTAGCTTTGTAAACTAGCCTACATCTGTGGTGCGTGAACGCCAGGAAATGATACAACAGTGGAGGTTAAAAAAGCCACGCAATGACAAGAAATAGGTTGACGGACTGAAAAGGGTGCGCAATGAGAAGAAAAAATATTGACCATGTCACCAAATAGATTAAAACTAAAGTAACGAGTCTGGTTTGAAAATGCAAGAAGAAGAAAGTACAAAATCTGCTGATTCATTTCCACGTGTTGGTTTTCTATGGGTTCTCTGATTTCCTCCTCCTTACCGGATGTCTTTACGTGAATTAACTATATATATTTAACCAACATAACTAACTTTCCGCTGGGTGTAATGGGCAATAAACTGACACCCCATCCAAGGGGTATTCCCACAGCATACACACAGTGTTCCCAGGATAGGCTCCAGATCCATCAGAGTAAAAGTAATGAAAGGATGAATGGAATTTACACAACTGTAAACAGGCAGAGGTGATTTCATTGGGATCTTATGAACTAATGAAGCTCCCTGAAATAAATTTTCTTTCCATGTATGTTAAAAAATGTGTAGAAATTTGTTTCGATAAACTGTTAACATTTCACTTTTAAACATTTAAAAAGTCCTCTACATTAAGTGTGTGTGTGTGTGTGTGTGTGTGTGTGTGTGTGTGTGTGTGTGT
>JAAIIK010000090.1:4063107-4073854 GCA_014706435.1 Silurus glanis | reverse complement strand
GTGTGTGTGTGTGTGTGTGTGTGTGTGTGTGTGTGTGTGTGTGTGTTCACATCCAGTCAATCACTACAGAGTTCACTTGATGACAGAGGTGATGCCATCATGCAACTGAGTGTAGATTTGTGCGGTTGTGGTAAATGAAGTGGGTGTGTGTGTGTGATTTTTAATGAGCTCAACCTCAGCAGTGGTTGGCGGAGAATGAAAGAAAGATGGAGGGATGGACGCCACTTCAAAGGCCTCTTTGGGTCTGACTGTTGGGCTCGGCCTGTTATTTCACTTAAAGCACATGCACACGCACACGCACACACACACACACACACACACACACACACACACACACACACTTAAATTCTATTCATGGAAGCTATCGGTTAAATCAGGTATAGTAGTTAATGTATGGGGTGTTTTTTTATTACACTTTTATTAAAATATTTTATAAAAAATATTAATTAGTATTTAAGCATTTAAGTATTTATGCAACGATCATCAAGTACTGAAATCCTGAAGTTCTTTAGATCACAATCTTGGAATGTGGCTCCCTCTAGTGACATGGAGAACTAAAATGATGCACAAGATCAAACACAACAATCTACTGCCATAGAAATCCTCGAATCAGAATTCAGTATAATCTGCCATTATATTGTTCTTTAAATTTTCTAATGAATGTTTTATGAAACAGAACCTTTGAAAAGATCCTCATGGGTTCTTTGGATGGCCATCATGGCCAGCAAGACCTTCTCTGCAGGCCTAAACTCTTTCACAATCACTGGCTTACATTTTTCCCATGAATATCCTCTTCATTTCATACCTTTTCTTTTGGGTGCACTGGGTGAAAGTCGTAATGTATTTATATTTTGGTGATATTTTTAGCGCTTAATGAGAGGTCAGGACCTGGATTTCCAAATGTCCCTGGAAAAAGTGATTGTATAGCTACTTTTTCTTCGTTCAAACCAAACATGATCAAACTTGATCAATTAATTATGTTGTTATCCCACATTTTCTAGCTGCCTTAATAATTCAAGGTTTTCTATTCTATGCCTACTTTTTTATTCTAGTCTCTTACATCTCCTTGAGTCAGAGAAAGGGCAGCAGGAATCAGGGTAAAGCAGTACACACATGTGTAGGGTTGCAGTTATGTATTTCTAAAGTATTTAGGAATCATTTGGTGTTTAATCCACCTTGAAACCAGAGAACCTGGGACGAAACCAAGTTGGACATTAAACCAACATGAAAAATCTGGTTATACAACCAGTATAACAATATTGACATAGCACTACAAAGTTGATAAGAATGTGTCATAAACAACCTGGAAACACAGGTTTATTTATTTTCCAAGTTGAATTTCTAGCACTGACTAGTGTCTGGCTAAATGTTATAAATGTATTTATTTATTCTGACCCAAAACAAGGATTCTGGCCACGATTCATGGAAAAGAGTCGAAGAGAGTTACATTTAGATCGCTTCGAAAGGTTACGGCTGACTTAGCATTCCTAAACACACACCAGTGGCGACCACCCCCATGGTGCCATCTTTGCTAATGTCAGGTCTCTGATTTAGACATCACACAGACTTGATGGCCTACTGGGAATTGAACAAAAGGACTTTTCTTGTTGGAAATCGTTGGAGCTGGAACTAAAATGCTTCAAGTGAAGGCGTGCATTGTTACACAGAATAACAGGAATACCTACAATCCAGGGATTTGGGATTTTGCTCTCATCAGGATGAGATAATATTTATTTGTATCGTATAGACACTTGTTGTTAACTAATTGTTAATATGGAGTTTTTTGTGAGAAGAAATTTTGCTATTTTGTTTTCCAAATCCCCTGTGAAGAAAAGAGATACAGGGGGTTGTAACCTGGATTTAACAAGAGACCTGGAGAAATTGAGGTGACACGTGAAGACGTGATAATGTCTTCAGTAGATCAGACTTGCTTAATAGGGAAGCCGTATTTGAATGTCCTTCCCTTCCGTATGCGATTGTCTTCACTGCAGATGAACTCTACTGAGCATGTCAACAATCTCAGCCTGGGGACAAATTCCCAGAGAGATGATTAAAAAGCCACAGAACTGTATCCATCCTCCTCTGGTTGTCATGTTTTGCTTCAGTTTAGGCTTAAAAAATTCTGTTACAATAGATACAACATTACTACAGGAATAAAAATGGAAACATGCGATATTTATAGACACATGGTAGAGATTTCTCATATAACCAAAACTGATGACAGTTTATTTTGATTTGTCTGTGAGAGGGAAACAGAGATTACATTAGATACTTTACTTCAGTGCTTAAATTTCAAGCTCTCTCACCCCAGCTTATTCATTCTCACTTGCTATATTCGGTGTAATATATCACCCGTGAAAATCCCGTGTTTCAGTATAAGTGTGGTCCTCGGAGTAATGGCCATGAGCTTGGGGTTTGATCAGGGTGATGGTTCTGGATTTGCTCCAGATGTTTCTCCTAAGTAAGCTCCACTGTGGCATGCTGGATATTTAACCAGCATCAATATTTACCCAGCACTGTGAAGGAAACCTTAGTGTGCAGGCTGCATAACTCGAACCCGCAGCCAAAGTTAATCACAGACATAACAACATCCGTACTGGCAGCCTCCAAAACCGCAGAAAACAGTGTGGAAATAGTGTGGCACCAAAAGCGCATATGTGCATTTGAGCAAATTAATTAAAGCTATTTAGAGAGATGGTTATTCTTGCCAACGCCTTGAGCTCTTTATTTTGGAATGCAAAAATGAATGCAAAAAAAAAAATTCCACAATTCTTCTACACTCCTTATATAGCTAATTTGCTCATTTGAAAGGAGAAAAAGAACGACATACTAAAATAATTAATCTGTCATTGCAGTTCAGTGTCACAAAAATCCCTAGCCATGAACAATTATTAGACAATAACTATGTAAAATTATGAAAAAGTTTCTGTGACAGATAAAAAAAGGCAACCACTGGGAATAGTGAAATTTATTGCTTTTCTTCTGAAACAATAAAACTTTTCATTGCTTTGCTTTTCCATGACTGTTGCATTAATATTATTATTATTATTATTATTAATATTAATAATATTATTATTATTATTGAAGAATTAAAGACAGACTTGGTGTGAGAAGTACACAATTTCTACATTCATCTGTGCATTACATTAGTACCACACTGAAACGCAATCACAGCCCTATGCCCTACTTTGGGGTGTGGTTGCAATATGAGAATGGAAGAAGGTCGTGAGAGTGCGGAAAGGAAACACACTACAAGCTCTTTATTTCTTGATATCATACAGCTATGAACTCTTAATCATCAAGGCCTTCAGAATTGTTACTAAAACATGCTTTTATATAAAAAAATATTTCAACAAGGACAAATGATTTCACTCACTCACACATTTCATTTACAGTAACCCTTTTACTGATGCCAACCTCAGGAACACTGTACACGAGGTAGGAATACACTTTGAATAGGACAGCAGTCTGTTGTAGGGCATCATTCACACCCAAGGGCAATTTAACACAGCCAGTGCACTTAGTGGCAAGTGTTTGTATGGTGGGAGAAACTGGAGAGCCTGGAAGGAACCCAACATGGAAAGAGCATGTACAGAAACTCTGAACAGACAGTAACCTGAACTCAGGATTGAACTGCTTACATTTGCATTGCGTGACAACAACACACTATGCTTGATTTGTTTTTGTTTTTAACCTAACCATTTACGAATTATACAGTTCTAGTTTTTGTTTTTCCCATATTCTACATTGTCCTCTTGTCTATGAATTTCGTCTGTTTGTGAATTGTATTTTATATTCTCTATCTGCTCTCTATATCTCTATATTCTCAATAGAAAATATTGGTATAATGTTATTGACACTGATGTCATTGGTAGGCAGATGTAAGAACTACATTTTGCTTTAAGCTGTTGCTTTAACCGATCAGATTACGAGTTGGTTACTCTAGTAGGCCATCTAGCAGGTGTACAATAATGTCAGTATTTTCAAGTCTTTTGATTGGATGGTCAGAGCGCGCACTAGTCAGAGCTCGCAAACCGCATCTGTAGCAAACTACACAAACTTAAATATATTCGTGTGGATTTAATAGCTGTTTTCTGAGGTTTTGACAGATTTGGTTGCAGATAAACTTACAATATTTACAAGATGGACTTTTAAAAAAAAGTACAAATAAAATGCACAGAAACCCCAGGGTAATTTCATGAGGTTAATATCGATGCTTCTGCTGGCTGATGATGTATGCAAGTGGTGCAGCTGTGGCTACAGTGAAAGGAGACTTACTGAATTGTGTTCATTGGGTTTCTTGCTTTAGTAAAAGCCATTCATTCTTACTGTATGAGATTCCTGTCTGTGACGCAGCGCTCTGTTGTGCTGCGTTTCTCTATAATATTGATGGTTTCTACAGCAGTGGTGTCGTAATGATGGTATTAAAAGAGGTAAACTGATTTAGGTTGGACACCACTGAAAACCTAGGTGTGAAATGCACTGCCCAATACTGAGAGTTATTGTTGGAGATGTCCACATTTTTTAAACTTGTTATTCGTAAGTAGTATTTTGAGAACCATGGGCTTAGAAGTCAAAGTTGCATTCTGTTACGTTTTTTTTTAAGATTAGGACTTTAATTCATTAATCAACAATGTATGTATTTATTTCTTTATTTATTCATTTGTTTATTTTGTAATTACCTAAGCCCTCATGTGTATGAAAAGCAAGACCATTCATCAAATACTCCAGACAGGAAGTCCGCTCTCCCAGAAGAGGTTTTCTCAGCTAATTAAAACACACGTTCTTAATACATATTGGTTAACCTGATGAAAATATGAAAACATGATAGTGGTGGACAAGTAACAAATAAAATGTAATTCATTACTGTACTTAAGTATGTTTTATCATTTCAAAGTCAAATATCACTTTTTATTCAACTACATTTTGCGAAATCAGTTGTTCCTTTTTATTTATGAGGATAGAAATGTAACTGTTCAAACACACAGCAAGCCACCAATCAGGGTCGAGCACGCGCTCTCTTTTGAACTTGTTTTGATTGGCGCTTGGTGGTATCTACTAATCGCCAACATACAGTTCAGCGTCAGTTCAACAGCAAGCAGAACATTTTGAGAGGAATTAATGATGAAAGAAACTGCTTGCCACAGCACCTATGGCCTTATTTCTTTTTCTTTTATTTTTTAATTGAGTTGATTAAGCAAAGAGTCTTGTGACAAAAATGATAATAGGAACATTATAGCAATAATAAATTAAAGTACTTTTGGATACATAAGTACATTTGAAAGTAACAACTTTTGTACTTTTACTCAAGTGAAAGTTTTAAGGGAGCACTTTTACTTTTACTGATGTAATATTTTATAGAGTGTACTTCATCCATCACTAAACATGATGAAAATGCAACTCATTTTTATCACGTGGAGCCTTTTTTCAATCAATTTGCACAAGTAAAAAAACTAATAACGACTATTGCACTTTGAAATACTTTATGTAAGGCATTTTCAAGAGCCCTTTAAATTTTTTTAGATTTTGATCCTGCATAAGCTAAAAATTCACTAACCCCTTCAGCTGCCCAAATTGAGCCCTAGGCGTCAGATAGGTGTATATAATCCACACAAAGTGCACTATTTTGTCCTACAGAGAGCCATTTGGGATCAGGCTTGTACGTGTGGCGTAGGGGGGGACGTCTATATGACTGACGTGTAAACTATCCAATTGGATGCTAGATGAGAATACCATTAGCCAATCAGCGTTAAGGGGCGGGTGTTGTCGCAGGGAAACCGACATGCCTGGGTACAACAGTACATACTATCTAATCAGTGAGGGTGGTGGTCAGTTAGCAGTGCTAGCTCTTCCTCTCAGTGTATAACCGTTTTGTTATAAAAAAGGACCACCTCGAAAGTGTCCATAGAATTGTTAGAGAAATCTTCAGTTGGAAATACAGAGCAAATATAACACAATACGTTTGTTTGTTGTTGTTATAAAGTCAGCGAGCTAGTTAGCAAACCTTTAGCTTAGCCGGCTAATCTGGACGATTGAGTTAGCAGAAGATATTTCACAAGTGACAGCACAAGGGAGCGGAGACATGGGCTCCAGAGCATCTTCACTTCTCAGAGAGGAGGATATCGAGGAAATTAAAAAGGAAACGGGGTGTAAGTAGACCTTCATGATCTCGACACACTTCCAGATCCATGAGCATGAACAGGCCACCTAATACTGGCTTTCAACACAGATTCACAGAGTATAAAATAAAACTTCTCCCCTTAAATAATAAAATATTACATTATTATTAAAGGCAGCTGAATATGTATTAACAGTCGTTTCAAATACACACCATGTATAATATGATTTTGCAATACTCCTACGTAAGTTATAGAGCTTTCTATGGGTTTCTTTACTGTATAAATGGCATTATATTTATATCTTACAGCTTCTGATTTGTTGTTGAAACAATAAAAAGGAAAATAACTGCTGTATAATACCTTAATACTCTTATAAAACAATTCATAGACCTCCACCATTGACTTCTTGATCTTGGAAAACCGATAGACAGTTAAAGCCCTATTCAGACTGCATTACTTTTACTAATGAAACGTTCACAGGAGCATCCTGAGAATCAATAGCTTGTCGTGTCTGTTAATATTTAAGGATTGTGGTTAAATGTGTCTGACATGTTCCTGTAAAACAATAACACTAGGTAATGCATTAGATCGTCGACCAAAAATCTGTTTTGATTTTCCAAACCCAGCAGTTGAGCATTATTTCATCCTGGCATTAAAATAACTGCTGGGGAAGACCTCGAAAATTCGTATATATATTGTACGTTGGTGACTAAATATAAAACAAATCATAGACCTCCAGCATTGACTCCTTGTTCTTGGAAAGCCGACAGCTAAAGCCCTATTCGGACTGCATTACTTCTACTAATGCAATGGAGTATCTCTAGGATTTTTACCCGAGAATCAATAGATTGTCGGGTTGGTAAATCTTTAAGTGCTGTGGTTGAACGTGTTTGAAATGTTTCCCTAAAAAAAAAAAAAAACACTAGGTAATGTATTATATCTGTTCATTGCTCCATATTGCATCATGTCCCATGAGAATGAAGGGATTCTGTTCTTTTTTTTTTCCTGTTTGGGATTAAAATGCAAAAGTATCAAACATTGACGATCTTCTCATAGAAGCGATCTCTAATCCTGATCTGTAAATCTTGTGTCACTAGTGCGTATGTGTCCCTCTTCTTCACAGACTCACTCGGTAAACTCGGTTAACACGACCAGCGTTTACGATGGCTGTCACGTGTTCATGCATCCAGTAGCTGCTTTAATGCCAGGAGTAGACCTAATCTGTTCAGGTCTCTGTGTATCTAGGATTTACACATGCTTTGTTCTTGACTACTTGAACTTTTATCCTGGTTATTTCTTCCCTTATTTATTACAGGGCAGCTTTTTTTAAAGCATGTGATCTTCAACCCACTGTGGTTTAGTTCCGGCGCTACACACACAAGCACATGCACATGACTGCGGCCTCTCACCCGTTCGTGTTTATAGAGATGCATGAGACCCGTATGCATGACTTTAATTTCAGCAGCAATCGCATCACTTTATGCCGCTGATCCCAGTAACCGATCCACTTTGTCCTTGGGTTTAATAATCCCCTTACACTTCTTAACACCGTGGTGTTTGACCTCAACAATGATCTCAACAATGATACTTTGATAGAAGAACAGGATAGACCAGACTAATCCCGCCGTGTAATCTAACGCACCGTGAGTCACAGCGTGACCCGTCTATAAGAGTTTCTGACTCACTGTCGCTCAGTGTCATATTTAATCTTTGGGTTTGTGCAAACGTTATTGGCCCCGTTCTGATTTCTTCATTCATAATTTATCATTCATATTAATCAATATTTATTGATTAAAATGAAAATTGTCGCGTCACCATGGTTTATGCGTGTGACCGAAGCGGGTTATGATTTAACGCCCCGATGATGATTTCTGTGTCTGTTTCAGTCTCGCACAGTCAGATCACTCGCCTCTACAGCCGATTTCACAGCCTGGACAAGGGCGAGAACGGAGCTCTCAGGTACACACACACACACACACACACACACACACACGTGCGCGCACACAGATAAGAACAGCGCACAGATGACAGAACTCACAATACAGCATTAGTACGTACTTTTAAAACCCCCAAGAATCGCATCTAATTATACCTTCACTACAAAAAGGAGAAATCTGGGTTTAATAAGAACAACGAGCTTTTCGGTTCTTCATATTCATCATTTACATCTGCATCAGGGTCAGAAAAGATAGATTTACTTCTCTGTCTCAGTATGTCTTTGTAACCTTTTCTGTTTTTTCCAAATCTGGAACAACAGAGCAGCTGTTTGAAAAGAGAAACAATCCCCCATCACCCTACCATCAGATGAACTTGGAGAAATTGCGTTTTTGTGCTAAATCAGTAAATGCTACACATTTGTTAATGTGCTTTTCCTTCCCCCTATTACCCATCAGTGGTTCCTTTTGGCTTTTAAAGTGAAATGATATTTGTATTTTATGTACAAGGATTAAAAAACGATGGGGCCTTGTTGTTCTGTGATGCACTCGAGGCGAAGCGGAGTTAAACGATGCGTACGCTTCAATACTGAGAGCTTTAAGACCGTTACGATTTACCTCGCAGTAACGACGAACACACCGCAGCATTTACTTCTCTACCGGGTTTAGGATTACAGAGGTACCGAGTGTCACGACATCCAAGATTAATACATAGGAATAGAATTTTTAAAGCCACGACCCTGAAATAAAAAATGCATATCGTCTATATTGTAGCTAGATAGACTCTGCTTGTTTTTAACTCATTTTTTGTTGCTTTGCTTTGAACATTATTATTCAGATGTAACCCTTTAGGCAGTATTTGAGTGTTTTCCTGGCATTTTAAGAAGACTCGGATATCTGACGAGACTCTTTTAGGCTGATGGATGGGAATATATATACATCCATAACTATAATCTGTCGCTTTTGTACTAGAAACAGGAAAAGGGAATGAATTTTTTTTTTATGGCGGCTTTATGTTTGGATTTTGTTATTTTGCGTCGAAGCATTTGTGAAATGAACAAACTCGTAAATGTAAATGAATCCTGAAGCTGGTTCAGAGTTACAGCTGTTTATTAAGGTGGAAAGAAGAGCGAGCCACAAGCAGCCACATCTGCTTCCCAGCGAGGATTTTTGACGGCTCATAAGCCACGTTTGTTCTCCATTAACAGAAATCCTGAGCAAAATACCTGGAAATCCTGTTCTAGTGCCGAGAGCAGGAGCGAACCGAACCAAACGAAAAAAAACATTCATTCGTGGTGATGTTTCTGATCTTTTGCCGAAAGTGAATCGTTCAACAAACTCTCGTGAAAACTTCCGTTCATTAATTTAATTTAGTTCGTCTGCATTTGTTTAGTCTATTGTTCAATACACTATTTCCTATTTGAATCCGCTGAAGTTTTGATACGAGCAGGTCATTTTATGGCAAGTTTTCGTGCAGGAACGCGAATCAGATTGAGATCAAGATCCTGACTCTTGTTGCCAGAAAAGTGTACAAAGATATCTGATGCTGTGTATCCTGTAGGCCTCCTCTGAAATGAACTATGGGATGTAATAGTACAAAATCTGGGTCTGTTTACTCTAGAAACATGTTTGAATCACAGTATAAAGGCTCCGTGTGTCAGACTACTTATATATTTACACTGAAAATATTACAACAGACCAGGCAGTGTGTT
This sequence comes from Silurus glanis, assembly GCA_014706435.1. NCBI lineage: Eukaryota > Metazoa > Chordata > Actinopteri > Siluriformes > Siluridae > Silurus > Silurus glanis. The sequence continues at coordinate 4,064,089 of JAAIIK010000090.1, read as the reverse complement.
TGAGATTGTTTTAGGAGTACACATGAGCCAAAGCTTTGTGTCCTTGGGGCAGGATGTACACGATACATTGTCTCCATCAAAGTTGCTTACAGGAGTTCAAGGTGACTCGGTTTGTGTTTAGTTGCTACAAGTTGAGCTTCGGTTTAGTGTGAAAATATACTTCGAGCGCAGTCATTCTTACGGCAACATAACCTGAACCTGACCTGTGTGAATGTGTAAGAGGATGTCAGTAGAAAACACCTCAGATCTTTGATATATTTGCGCTATTATTTTTTTTTTAATACCACTTTATCATTATGTAACTGTTTTTTTGTATTTTACATATAACTATGACAAATAACTCTCGTAAGCTTGAAATAATCAGCAGTGTTTGGTTCCTCATCAGCCAAAACAGTTTGCCACTTCATAAAAAAGATGCATTTAAGGGCTTTATTTATAGAAGGACACGTATTTTTTTATTCATTTATATGTGCTATATATTTATAGATTTCCTTTCTGTTTTGTTTTTCACCCTTGAGGTTGATAAGACAAAATAAATGGAGGTACCGCAAGTGTTTGACAAACTGAAAATGAAATTTGAAGGGCACATTTTGTCATGAACAGAATATTTACCCTTTTTTTTTTTTTTTTTTTTTTTTTTTTTTCTGTTCAGCCGTGAAGACTTCCAGAGAATTCCAGAGCTGGCCATCAACCCTCTTGGTGATCGGATAATTAATGCTTTCTTCTCAGAAGGGTGAGTCCGGTGCTAAACTATGCCACACGTCCAATAGTGGCGTGAATGCGATTCTGCACGACTTTGTATCCGGTTACACCACGAACGCATGTTGCAATTTTAATGCGAGTTGCCTGACGTTTTTGCACGTAGACGCGGGATGAAATGCGTCTTGCAAAACGCCATGCAGCACGAAACGGGTTTACAGACTGTCGGCTTGGTTACTAAACTTCAGGCTTCCAGTGCAGATATCATAGTGTGTATATATAT
>JAAIIK010000090.1:4039436-4056562 GCA_014706435.1 Silurus glanis | reverse complement strand
GCGTCTCTAGATCTCAGTCCCTGCCCACGTTCTCGCGTCTCTAGATCCCAGGCCTTGGTCAGCATTCTGGAATCTCTAGATCCCATGAGCAGGCATTTATAGATATGGTTTAGGATCGGCTAAAGGAGTTCAAACGTCTTAACCTGATCCAATCTTGGGAGTCAGACTTCCCCTATTGCCCCCTTTAAAGAAGATGCACTACAATTCATGATTGGATCGAAGGTTGACTTTGAATGGATTGCAGCAGCAACGAGTCATCAGGTTCTGCACAATCTTGCGTTGGGCACTTGTCTGGTCACAATGGGCTCCAATCCCTGTATTTGGGGAGGAGTCAAGTTACCCTTGCAGATGAAATGAATGAGAAATGGATCAATAAATGCTGGAATATTCAATAAGATAAATGTAGTTTGTTAGACATTTAGACAAGTATTGCATAAGTATTGAAACTAAGCACACAGCCACACCAAACCACTCTCCTTTTTTGTGTACTACTATTGATTAAAATAAGAGATTTCACCCACAAAGATAAGCTATGGTAATGCAGGCACATGCAAACACATTGCACATTTTCACACCCTGGTGTTTTACAGAGATCGAACGGATCCAGAAAGGCGAGCCGAAAAAAGATGGCGAGGCGTACCTGGACTTGTTTACTGCCAAAAACGTGCGAGTGAAGGAACGAGTGCTTATTCCTGTCAAACAGTATCCTCGGGTGAGTGGGTGGAAATGTATTCATTCTATTTAAGAGAAACTAAGCAGTTTTATCTTTCTTTCTTTTTTTTTATCTTGTCAAAGCAATGCATATTTTTTTACATTTAAAATGAATACCTTGACATAAAACCAACCAACAATTTTACAAAACGACACACTGTAGTCTAGGACTGTAACTAATACTATTGTAATGAATTAAGTCACTACCTGCCACCCACAGAGTGTCGGTCACTACGTTGCAGACACTTGTAGCAATGGCAGTTTACTTCCAGTAACAAAATTACAGCACGCTTGTGAAAATCACTGGTTAAAAAATATATATATTTTTTTGCTATATTAAATTATTTAAATTAAACAGAACTTTTGTTTGAACTTCTGTAATTCTAAGTTGCTTTTTGTTTCATCTTAACCAGTTCAACTTTGTGGGGAAGATTCTCGGACCCCAGGGCAGCACCATCAAAAGGCTGCAAGAGGAAACCGGAGCAAAGATTTCAGTCCTTGGCAAGGGCTCCATGAGGGACAAGAACAAGGTAGAAAACATTTCCTGCATCTTTACTCTTAACTAAAGTTCGATGTTCCTGCTAGGTGAACTCTATACACTGGCTTTAGTCAGTGAGTTCTTTATAAACATAGGCAGTAAATTGATATTGGAGATAATGATCTGTCTAATTAAGCATAGCTGTGAAGTAATACTAATGGCTGACAAGTTTCCCCATGTGGAAGTAACAAAAAAAAAAATAAGGATTGTACCCACTGTAACAAACCCCGACCGACTAGCTATGGTTTCTGGTTCTCTTTTTGAGACTCATTTATTTACATGGTGCACCACGATGACCAGTCTCATCAGAATGACTTCGCACAAACACCTGCCAACTCTTGGTAAAAAAAAAAAAAAAAAATGTGGTAGACTTTTATTTTGAGCTTTCCTCAACTTTTATTTAATGTTGTGAATGGTACAAGTGTGGGGTTGGTGTGATCCTACTGAAATTCCATAATCCTGTGTACTTTCTCTAGCACCAGACACGAACATGCGAGTACATGGTTGGCATCAGTCGTCTGTTTTTAAGCCTTGTTTTATTTTAGCCACTAGGAGGCGGTGTTTAGCCGATTTATAATAAATACATTTGACTTAACTTTTTTTTTTTTTTGGTAGGAAGAAGAGCTACGGAAGGGAGGGGAGCCCAAATACGCTCACCTGTCTATGGAACTGCACGTGTACATCGAAGTGTTTGCGCCGATCCCGGAATGCTATCTGCGCATGGCTCACGCTATGGACGAGGTCAAGAAGTTCCTCATGCCCGTAAGTCATTTTTGCAGCAGTAGAAATCAAGGCTTGTTCCGAAGAAGACATTTTAGTTTTGTGTTTAAGTGTGAGTAATGGAAAGGTTTTACGGTATCGGTGCTAGATCATGTTTCCAGTTTTTTAATCTATTAGATCAGTAAACGTAACAGCCTTGATGGTCACCTTAAATGATTCCATTCATGATTTTTTTGAAAAAAAATTGTTTTCTGTTCATACGTTTAAAATGTTTTTTTTTATCAAATTATTCCCAGTTTAGGCGTAAGGTTTTTAAAAGAATGAATCTTAAATATCTTATTTAGTTTTATATGAATATGGCGCTGTAAACTGGCATGGCGTAAAAAAAAAAGAAAAAGAAAACAACAGGAACCGGTTGGTGTCAGTCTTCAGAGTTTTGCTGTTTCTGATCTGTTAGGTGGACAACATGGAAGAGATGCACCAGGATCCCTTCATGGATGTCGGATATCTGAATGGTGCGCAGGACGCACACAATCGAGGCCGTGGAGGTCCAGGCCGGGGCCGCGGTGGCCCACCACTTCCCATGCCTGGGGCCAGGTATGACCGCTTTCTAATAAAACATTTTCAAGTATGGTTTGCTTTTTAATAATATCAGTGATTGACTGTCATTATGGATAATGACATATAGATCACATCTTGACCGATGTAATTATTTTTTAATCAGAGGTCGTGGCATGCTCCCACGCGGTGGTGCTCCTCGTGGCGCTGCCCCCCGAGGTGGCCCCAGAGGAGGCGGAGCAGCAAGAGGAGCGCCCGTGGGCCGTGGCGGCCATCCCTCCGCAGCCGCTAACCGCGGAGGAGCCGCGGGAAGATCCCGACCCCCTGCCGCCTCGCAGAGGATGGCACCTGCACCCGCCCTCTCTCACCAGCAGCACCCAGCACCAGAGTCGTACGAGGAATACGTGAGTCACTGATTTGTTTGTGCCCGCTGCACCCGAAGTCCTCGTTGGCTACTAAACTACAGCAATTCAATCAGATTTAACGAAAATCGATGTTATGATCATCCGCGTACTTGTTAAACAAAACCTCGTTTGTTTGGGGGGTTTTTCTCCAGGCGTACGACGAGAGCTATGCTGAACCTCAATACGAAGGTTACGAAAACTATTATAGCCAGGCCGCGCCACAGGGGTAGGTTCCTTTTTTTTTTTTTTTTTTTTTTTTTTTGTGAAAACGAGTCAAGCCGCGAGTTTCTGCAGTTTAGCAGGAATTTTCGATAGAATCTTGTTTTCTTGCCGCTACAATAATCATTTATTTATTTATCAAACAGAGAAACAGAATATTATGATTACGGTCACGGCGAGGCTCAAGAGAACTATGAATCATACGGTAAGTTGACTGGATGTATGTTACACAGCTTTGTTCCCATCGCTCCTGATTAAAATCAGCATTAATAAACGTCACCGGGTGTGTTTTCAGCCCTTTCCTGTTAACACCCAAATTATGTCTGTCCTGCGTTTACACATGTTCAGTAGAAGCGCCTAAAAAAAGCACATTAAACATTTTTTTGCAGTTCTTTTTTTTTTTTTTTTTTTTTATAAATCCAGTTACATATAAAACTTTTTTTATTCCAAAATATTCAAAGAAGGTGTTTGTGAAAGAACCCAAGTTCATACTAAAAGTTCTCTCTCTCTCTCTCTCTCTCTCTCTCTCTCTTCTCCCACTTGATCCTTGGCAGCTGAAGATGATTGGGAAGGTGCTGCATGGGGTAGCGGTGGAGGGAAAGCTCCCCCTGCCCGCCAGAATAAAGGAAGTTATCGTGAACATCCGTACGGGAGATTCTGAGACGTGCCGCTCACTCGGGGTTGCCCGGTCAACCGCCACCAATTGTAACTCCTTTTAACAGCTCAAAGTAATTTTTAGATATTTTGTCCTCATTTCCTTTTTTTTCTTTTTTTCTTTTTTTTCTTTTTTTTTTATATAAACGTTCACCTCTTTTTAATAATCTTCTGGCCAAACCATTTTGTAGATACACTAAGGAAAACGCTTGCTCAGGAGTGTTGTTTCAGCGCTTCCTCTTCTAATGATTGCTTGTGCAGTTTGCTTGCTGATTTCTTATTTTGTATTTTTTTGGTGTATGTAATTATCGTGGGTAGAACGTAGAAGCCTGGATTACGCTTGCAAATAGTCAAGGTTTGCGCAAACAAATGGCTCGGTTTGAGTAGTGTGATCCTAAAAAAAAAAAGATCTCGACAAAAAGGCTTCGAAACAAAAAAAGTGTTTAAAAGCCGCGGTACAAACCCAACACTAAAACATCAAAATTAACCTGACGGCTGTGGAAGTGTGAGCTATTGGACAGGATTAACAGAATCCAGAACTTTCTCTGAAGAAATATGTTCGGGTTCAGGCGCAGTATTGTGTTCAAAAAGTAAAAAAAAAAAAAAAACTTTTTGTTGGTTATGACCTTTTCTCTTTTTTTTTGTAAAGGAAAGCGAATGTGGCCAGTCTAAACGTATGTGTATATACAAGTTACCTCTGGTTAATCGTTTTATTTTGCTGTTTTATAGTTTTTGCATTTCACAAAATAATTCTTGTGTTCGTTGCCTAAATAGGGAACTAAACATGTTTTTCTGTAGAATGTCAGTCAATAAAGCGCAGTCTTGTTCCCCAGCTAACAAAACCTGGTATTTTTGCTTTTCTTCTAGCTGTCAGTACATAAATGCCATTTACTAACTAGTTTTTGTTACGAAAACTTGCATGCAGATAATAATATACATGTACTTCGTTTGTTCAGTGGATGTAAAACAAAATATTGTGTATAAACCGTTGCTAATCAAATCCAGTGACCGTAGCTGCTGTTAAATTAATGACTATTTATAAACTGTCCTGTTTGTTTCCAAAACCACATAAAAACCCTAACATACAAAAACACTCCCCATTTTGTGTCCTGAAGTGAAATGTGTGCTTAATTTATTTATTTTTTTTCTTTCAATGATTTATACACAATACTGCAAAAATGGGATACTTCTGTTGAAAGAGGACTTCCTTTGAAAGCTACGCCTGAGTTCTTGGGAAGTGCTGATGTTGATTAAACATACTCACTCCATCTTTTTCTTTTATCGAAAAGGATCGTGAGGCGAGTCCTGCCGTGCGGCCTCTAAAATAGATACCTTGTTTTAAAGAAGGTAACGTATGAGCAAAGTTACACTGACGCTAACAAGTCTCCAAAAAATGGAAAAAAAAATGTAGACTTTGGCTTATTGGGGTTGTATATCAAAATATTAAAAGTGGGGATGAAAGAAAAAAAAAAAGAAGCTCCACCTCACCTGGTGGCCAACTTGCCACTCGGATAAATGTTGTGTAGTGTGAAGAAGATTGCAAACTTGCAGGCTTACTCGACTCGCGTTGGGCTGAAAAAATAAAGAACAAAAATCGAGAAGGAGGCGCTACAAAAAAGGTGGCTTAGGAAACGCTACAAAAAAGGTAACCTCTGCCCTAAATATCTTTTTATTTTATTTTTTTTTTCCAACACCACTATGTTTTTGCTTTAAAAAATATAAGGAACACGTTCAAAATCTTTAAAAAAAAAAAAAAAGAAAAAGTTAATACATGCAACTCTTGCTCTAAAATCTCTTGTTTTAAAATAGAATTTATTTAAAAGTAAAATAGTTACGAATAAATGAGCTAATGGTTCTGTATTAAAACAAATTAGCCTTTTTCCACTCTAAAAATAGATCGAATAAAAGTAATTTAAATCCGCACGAGTTGCATAGATTGGTTTACAGTCGTAGATGTTCCGACGTGTCGAGTACGCAATGGTAACTTCTTGTTCTGTTCTCCACCATCACACAGATGCTGATCTGATCAGGTGACTGATGTGTGACTGGATGCAGCTGATGGCCACAAAAGGTAGATTTACACTACAATCATTTGTGTTCATTATTGTACAGTGGATGAATATTGGGAGAAAACACCTTGCTTGATATGGAAATTTCTGCCTTTCTGCCACACCTTCAGGATCCCATATTGTGACCAAGATCCTATGAAGCCATCGGTGTTTCCACTCCAGCAGAATGCAGGCTCTGCTGAAACAATAACAGACTTTTTTTTTCCCCCAGTCTTGTTTTTCAGGAGAGGGGAAATTTTTTATTTTTTATTTTTTTAACTCCTGGAGCACTTTGTATATGATTTTAAGTAGATAACGTGCTTATGCGTTGTGACCTACTGTCATTTTTATGCGTACCACTTTATAAATACGCTTTTCAAGTTCTTTCTCAAAGCCGTTTTGTACAGTCATCCAGTAAATAGATTTTCTATAGAAAATATCTCAAACTTTGTATGTGAAATTATCAATAAATTACTTTTGTTACAAGTCTTTCTGACGGTCATTTTTTTTTCCTCACCCCCACAATCTAACTGCTTCCAGATGTCTTCCTCCGCTGCAAGAATAAATATTTGCCTTCATGTTGAAGCACAGCCTGGCTGAATTACAGTCCAGTGAAAGGTCTCTCTGTTTAGTTATGGTTGGTGGGAGGGGAGACTCCACTGGCTACTTGGGTTTCATTTCAGTGTGAAGCCAATCTGAAGTGTTATAAGTAGTAGGGATATTTTCCTTTTTTCCTTTATGGAAAACTTCCTGAAAGTCTATTGTGACTATTTTCTGTTTTCTTTGAGCGTATGCAGACTATTTTAATGTGTAGTTCTTCATATTTAAAGTTGTAGGTGATGGATTAATGCTTTTTTTTTTTTTGTGTGTGTGTGTAAACTATCAGGTATAAATGGATAGAGAGATAGACCTTCATTGTTTTAATTTTTTTAATTTACATTAGGCACCTTCATTATTAATGTACAATCTATAAAAGAATACGTATTGATTTATGTAGTAAACAAAAGTGTGTTAAACAACCCAGAGTATGTTTTCTATTTTGGATTGTCCAACGTAGCCACATTTAGCTTTAATGACAGCTTGGCAAACTCCTGACATTCTCTCATCAGATGCATGAGGTAGACACCTGGAATGATTTTCAGCTGTTTAGTTATGATTATTCTTGCCTTCTTTCTGCATTAGATCATCAGCTGTCTTGTGCAGCGGAAAGGGTGGGTACAGCGAGAATAACCCTATTGTTGCTACAAGAAGTATTGTAGAAATCCAAAATAAAACAAAGAGAAAAGAACATCCATCATAAGTTTAAGGTCAGTCGATCAAAAAAAATCACAAGAACTTTAAATGTATGTTCAAATGTCTCCCAAATCATCAAACATTGATGAAACAGGCTCCAAGACAGGAAGCACAAGAGCTACATCTGCTGCAGGAGATTTACCAGTGAAGAAACGTAAGGACTTTAGATCAGTGGAAAAATCGTTTGGTCGGATGAGTCTAAATTAGAGATTGTTGTTCCTAACCGCCATGTCTTTGTTCGATTTCGAGAAAGGAGACGTTTCCCACTGTAAAGCATGGATGACGGTGTGATTGTGTGGTTGCTTTGTTGGTTATACTGATAAAATTGAGCGTACACTTAACCAGCATGGCTACCACATTTTGCAGCGACGTGCCATTCCATCTGGTCTGCACCAAGTCCATCAATTGTTTACTAACAGGACAATGACCCCCAACAAAAAGGTTACGTAAGTGCTCTTTTGTCCAAGAAGGAGAGCGATGAAGTGCTGCATCACATGATCTGTCCTCCATTATCACCTGATCTAAATCAAATTGAGATGGTCTGGGACAAACTGGGCCATAGAGTGAAAGAAAAACACCGAGTACCAGACAATTGTGGTGCTAAATTAATAATAAATTACATAAACCATTAGGACGCCGAACGGAATATTGTTCTATTTTATTTTAATGTTCTAATAAATAAATAAGCATTGGGACACCTGACTGTTCCTGCTATATGTGGTTTTTCTCCAGTTGTGGAGGTACACAATTGTATAGAATATCTTTGCATGATGTTCTTCTTTCGGCTTCTCCCATTAGGGGTCGCCATAGCGTATCATCCGTCTCCATACTCCCCTGTCTTCTACATCTGCCTCTACCAAAGCAACTACCTGCATGTCTTCCCTCACCACATCCATAAACCTCCTCCTTGGCCTTCCTCTGTTCCTCCTTCCTATTGGCTCCATCCTCAGCATTCTCCTACCGATATACCCCATGTCCCTCCTCTGCACATGTCCAAACCATCTCAATCTCGCCTCCCTCACCTTGTCTCCAAAACGTCCTACATGTGCTGTCCCTCTAATAAACTCTTTTCTAATCCTGTCCATCCTCATCACTCCCAACGAAAACCTCAAGCGTAGAGGAGCATAGGCACTAATGACATTTATCATCACCCCTATAACTTCCAGCTTCACGTTCATCACCCTATCAGAAACTTTTTTCACCTCCACTACACTCTTACTGTACTCTTCCTTCAGGATCACCCCTACACCATTTTTCTTTCCATCTTCACCATGATAGAACAGTTTAAACCCGCCTCCAATGTTCCTGGCCTTATTCCCTTTCCACTTGGACTCCTGAATGCACAACATATCTACCTTTCTCCTCTCCAACATATCAGCTCCCTCTCTCCCTTTACCAGTCATAGTACCAACCCGAACCTCCACTTTCCTACACTTCTCCTTTCTCTGCTGTCTCTGTAGACGTCTTCCTCCTCTCTTTCTCCTTCAGCCAACAGTAGCCCAATTTCCACCGGTACCCTGTTGGTTAACGATACCTGTGCGGTCGTTGGTATCCCGGGCCTCGACCGATCCGGTATGAAATTCTAATCCGTGATGCGCATATTTGATTTGCCACATGTTTTACGCTGGATGTCCTTCATAACACAACCCTCTCCATTTATCCAGGTTTGGGACCGGCACTAAGAGTGCACTGGCTTAGAATGATAGAATATAGAATGTCTTTGCATGCAGAATCCTACAATTTTGCGTTCACTTCACAACCCAAACCTGTTCCAACATGGCAATACCCATGTGCACAAAGCCAGCTCCATGCAGATATGCTTTACATGGTTTGGAGAGGAAGATCTTGAATAGTCCGCCATAGAGGTCTGATCCCAACCCTACCAAAAAGCTTGGGGATGAACGCTGACTGCACCCCAGGCTTCCTCACCTCACCTACATCAGTACCTGCCTTTACAAACACCCTTTTGGCTGATAAACACAAATGTCCACAAGCGCACACTAAAATCTAGTGGAACAGCTTTCAAGAAGAACGGAGGGAATTATAAGAGCAATTGGAACCGACTGTTGAATGCGATGCTCAAAAACGCACATACCATACCATACACCAGGTGTACACAAATGTTTGGCAATATAGATTACATTTCGTGACTATATCACGAAATGCCGTTGCAAAAGAAGCCCCCTATCCAAGTGGGCATAAATTCTAGCTTGAAATAAACCGCAGTATAGTAATTATAGTAGAATTTTCTACATGGTTCATCCTTCACCTACTCATACAAAAGCCTAAACACAAGACAGTAGAATTCTGCCGTAAAAGGAAGCATGTGTTTGACTGAATGGATTGCAGCGGTTGGCACGTAGCTACTGACTCACAGATTCGAGCATTCACGCATGGGCTCGTGCCAATAATCAGTGTGACAGTGTCACACGGCTTTCGTTTTTTGTAGGTCAAAGTCGAGAAGTATTTCTGAGTTCAGGAGGAGGGAGTTCACAAAAGGGGTTAATAGGGTGAAGAAGGAGTATTTATATTCAGCCAGAGCTCCGGTGGGATGTTGGAACAGCAACACTCTATTTCTGTCTGCGCGTGGAGACGGTGGAGGAAAAAAACACCAGCAATGCACGCAGTTGGATATCACAGAGTAGTGCACAGCACCTTCCTCATCTTCCTTAGCATTATCATCATCCAATGTTCATACGCAGGTAGGGAACGTTAATGCATTTTGCTGTTTGTGTGAGAGAAAGAGAGAGTGTGTGTGTGTATGTGTTGCCATTTTCTCTTCTCCCCTCAACTCCTGCAATACAATGAGTTAGTTATTCTAGAGTAGACCAAATCAAGTAAAGTATTATTATTATTATTATTATTTCTTATATATTATATAGTAACCTGCAATTTGAAAACTGTTCCACTATCTAAATTTTTTAAATAAAAAATAATTTGTGATAACATCCTTTAAATGATGTTTTTTTTTCCCTTTATATAATACTAAATGGGACCTTGACTGCAAAATGAGTTCAACTGCATTGTAATTGGAGTTCTTGTTGGTTATAAGTTAGAATATCCAGGTGTATGGAGACCTGTTTACTTTCTGTCTCATAACTTGCAGTTTGTTCATGAAAAAGGGAATGAAAGAAGCCTGAATGGTATTCGTTAATGTAAAAAAAAAAAAAAGAAAGAAGAGAAACTGGATCATACTAACAAATGAAATGTGATTTAAAGGAACATTAAATGCAATAGCATTTGTTGAACGTGATGTCGTTTCAGCGCAAAGAATTTCATGGATGGATGTAAGATTTGGTTTATAAGATTTTAGTTCAGCTTTGATAGTTCACATAGGCTCACAAAATGTTTTTCTCAACCAGCACATAATCCCTTTGTTTATTTTGTTCTGGGTAGCATTTCTTTTCAGTGAAAACCCATTTAGGAACAAATGAATGTATTATGCAATGATTAGCACTGTGTCTCTACCCACTGACCTGGATAGTGTGGTTATGAAAGAAGTGTAGATAAATGAGTTCATGAATGAAGTATAGATATAAGGCAGGTGCTTTGTGCTTTTCATCTGCATTTCTTCATCAGTTGTGAAGAATAGAGGGCTTTAACAGGGTCTTTATGAGTTGTTAAAGCAGACCGAGATATTAAGTTTCACTTAATGCGTTCAACACTGATCCCTGAACTTCTTTATAACATCCTTTGCAATCTTTCTTCTAACATCTTTAATCTCTTCATCTGACCTGAATAACATTTGAATCCGTTCACTGTTAATTCTTTATGTTTACAATGAGAGGTCAGTTCCCTTTAACTGCACCAATACTTTCCAAAAACTATCTATTTTCTTAGACCCATTAAATGTGACGGTACCACAAAGTCGTTTGACCGCAGCCAGGGGACACGCTGTGATCCTTGGATGTGAATTCTCTCCTGACTTTGGACAAAACCCGGACATTTCCAGCTTGGTTTTGACCTGGCAACGAAAAGAGGATAACCGTGTGGTTCATAGCTTCTATTATAACCAGAACCAACTGAATAATCAAGACTCTGCATACCAGAAACGAACATCACTCTTCAGGAACCAGCTAAACAAAGGAAATGCTTCAGTCAAGATCGAGAATGTGGGAGTGCAGGACGCCGGACGCTATCTCTGCATTGTGAGCACCAATCAAGGAACTGACAAAGCAGAGTTACAGCTAGACTACGGAGGTAAGCAGAGGCTTTTTGTAACCGAATGTGTTCAAGAGTTTTAATGATTGCACGGTGCATACCTTTATATAGTGGTCTGGGAAAACCTTTTACATGGTCCGATATTTCACACACATTTCTATAGAGTTATGAATTCAGGCTGTTTTAGTTTTTTTTAAATGCACGATGATGCCAAAAGATAAACTCCCGAGAAAAATAGTTGTGGAAGGAAGGAGGAAGACAGCGAACAATGATTTACTTGGTAGGCTACTGTTTAGATACAAGCCGTTGTAACGCGTTGAGTCAGGGTCATGGGATAGCTCGCTAACTCCAGTTGCAACAGAAATCATATAAGCACAGACAGGTTTCCAAAACTCGTGCTTTTTTATTTTTCTTGGCAACAGCGTTACGGGTTAGTCAAAGAAACGTAGAAATGAGCATCAGAAAATACTAAGGACATATTCCTCGGTCTTGCACACATGCAGTAATAGTGGAAAAATGCGGCGGCAGGCTATTCCCAAAATACCGCTATGCTCCAAAGGAGCCACAACATATTTCACCCGTTACACCGTGTAACAGACACTGTCTTTCGTTAAAGCCTGTGTAAAGTTCATTAGTTTCAATGTAGACACAAGACTATAAGACTGCGGCTTATAGACAGGTGCGGCTTATTTATGTTTAAAATAAAAATCTTTGTCAAATTCAGTGGGTGCGGCTTATATATGGGTGCGCTTAATAGTCCGGAAATTACAGTAAGTTTTTTGTTTATCTGTACTTGACTGAAGTATTTCCATTTGCAGAGACTTTTTTATTTTATTTCCGTACATTTCAACTACATTTTTGCTGAATCAGTCATTCCTTTTTTTTTATTTATGAGCAGATAAAAACAACTGGTCAAGCACGCAGCAAGCCACCAATCAGGGTCGAGCACACAATCTGTTTTGAACTTGTTTTGATTGGCGCTTGGTGTATCTACATACTTATCACCAAAATGCTGTTCAGCATCAGTTCGACAGCAAGCAGAACATTTTGAGAGGAATAAATGATGGAAGAAACTCCAGACTCGAACTCGCCACAACCCACGTGGCCTTTTTTTTCAAGTAGTTGAAAAGATTTTGGCTCATGATAATTTGAATAGATGTCAATCAGTGTTTGACTCATTAATATCATTCTATTAATAGATAATAGAATAGAATCGTGTTCAACAGTAACAAAGTCTTTTCGCATAAACTGGGTTGATTAAGCAAAGAGTCTTGTGACAAAATTGGATACTTTTGACCGCAAACACTTTTGTACTTTTATTCAAGTGTAAGTTTAAAGGGAGCACTTTTACTGAAGTAATATTTGACCTACTGTATATTCACTTTTACTTCAGTACATGGTGTGAGAACTTTGTCCGCCACTGCTTATAGAAGTTCTCACATTTTTGGAATCCGAGTGCATTGGGCACAGACTCACCAAGTGATATTGCTCTGATCTTCATCTGATCAATTTTGAGTCTGTGTCTGATGTATCTACAAATCCCTGTTCTTGGCCGACAGGAGTGCAATTCAGTGTGGTTTTCTGCTTCTTTAGCCTGCCTCATGGTTCATTCTGTTCAGCATGGTTGTAAAGAGTGCTTACTGCAGCCTTCTCAAACCATTTTCGCACTCTCCTCTGACACTCTCTCTACAAGCTACCTTTTACACTATTATGTTGGCTATGAACATTCCAGATGATCAGCAGCTTGTGAAAGACTGACTATAGCTTCTTGGCCAGCACACTTTGCCCTTTCTGATGTTCGATTCCCTGTATCTGCATTATTTTATGCATTTCACTACTGCCATATTATTAGATAATTTGCACAAATAAGCCGTTTTCCAGACTTTAGAGGCACCTGAAAGGTTTTCCCAGTCTCCCACAGATATACTGTATACCACCATAAAAACAACAACAAAACAATTACAACTTGTGCTGTCTATTATTGCAGCTTTCTACACAGAACCGAGGTTAACCATCAGTGTAGACTCCTCTGACATTTTAGTGCAGTATGAGACGGAAGGATTCCCTGCTCCCGAGGTGATGTGGAAAGGAGAACATGGCGAGAACCTCAGTGAACAAACAACGACATCTATGCAATCAGACAAAGGGATGGGACTTTACTATATCAAAAGCAGTTTCATGGCACCAAACAATTCACTGAACTTCACATTTATTCTCAAAAACCAGCTGCTGCACCAACACCTGCAGAGGCCCGTCATCATCTCCGGTAAGCACCTCACCAAGTAGACTGCTGTCATGGTAGAAAAGGTATTGAAAATATACACGCTCTGACCATTTCTCTGACTAATCAGAATCAACTGGCCCTAACAAAAATCTACCTCCCACCACTTGCTGCCAGAGGAGGAATAATAGCAGGGATTTGTCTATTTGTCTTTGTCAGGGATTTTCTTTTGAAAAACCTGAAACCCTCAGTGACCTGCTAAGACACTAATCTCCCCGGTGTATCTAGTATTAAGGACAATAACAGGAAAAAGAAGCAGAAAAATGGAACAATTGCTCCAGTAATAAGAGGTGCACACTTTTCAAGAGAGCCACAAGTTTTCAGATGGGACTGTCTTGTTTTTAAGTGTTTATGATCAAATGGACGCCCTGTTACATCATTTCAGTCAGTCACCATTAAGGAATTTGATTTGATGGGTCAGAGCATCTGCTCTGTGCTTGCACTTATGGCTCACTTCATGAACATGGTTCATATTTTGCTTCAAATGGGCCTTTAAAAACTAGGATCTGAATCGACTAATAATATGAATGTGAATATGAACAGACCTACAAAGCTGTCAGTCCTTCCTGATTGGTTCCAATGGCCTGAGGGTGAATCTGGTTAAAGGAGATGTCAGCTATTCCTTCCAATCTCTCATCTTTCCTTGAAATTAGCTTTATGACAAAGGAATTAAGAAGAGGGTGGGTGAACAACTGTTAATGGCTGTTCCAACAGAAGTGAATACCAGAAATAACAATCTATTTTAATTATTTGTTTTAATAACAAATAATTTCTAATCTTAATATTAAAATATGTCATGGTTTTAAGGCAAAGCTACACTTAGGGTAGTGTAGTTAGTAATGTGCTACATTAAAATATAAAAAAAAAAGTGTGTTATGCTGTAACTCAAATCAGTCCTTCTCTTTTTCTAGGTGCTCAGCGCTCCTGTTATAAGGGGATTATTGTACTTGTATTTGTAGTCTGTTTGGTAATCTTCGCCGTGGCAGCAGTGATTGCCTATATATATATTCGCAGGTTGAAAAGACAGAAATAAGCCATGCAGAGGCAAGTATCCGAGTGTAACGTAATACTAAAGCATTGATAAATGCAATATTTGACTGGAACCCATGTCATGACTTCTCTTTAATGCATTTTTTTTTTTGTCTAGTTTGTTGAGTGTGTCGTTTGAAGAACAAGACGTTTCAAAGCAACCTTTAATTTGGCACTTGAAATCATTTCAATGTGCCTTCTCTGACAACATCGCCTGAGCCTTTGCAGCATAACATTCATGATTTAGCTTTTTACTTATTTTTTTTTTTTTCCTGAATTTCTTTCAAGTACTTTCCCAGAGTCCATGGCACATCTTATCACAAGTAACAACTGGTACTTATTGTTTAGTATTTGCCCTGTCTTTACAATGAAGATGATAACAGCTGTCTGAAGGCCACAAAAAGTGTTTGTGCCTCAAAGATAAGTACTTTCCCAAAATGGTCTCAAATTCCAATAGTAGTTTTCAGCCAATTTGAGATCGTGCTTGTGGTTAAATCCTGTTCTTACAGTGACATTTTTCTTTCTGTCATGTGTTCACATAAGGTGTCATCCACAGTTGGATGATTTTTGAGTTCGACAGGTTAAAAACAAAAGTGCAAATTAGCAGCTAATTAAAAAGATTAAGTTAAAGGTAATAAATCAAGGAGGCCGATTTGAAAACGAATGAGGTCAGCTGTAAGATCATCAAGATTTGGCTAGCTTTGTTTTTTTTCCCCCCAAATATCCCCTTTTTTTTTTTATTACGGCACATGCTACGTTTGTAAAGAAAACCTGGGTTGGTCTGGAAAAAAAACAACAAAAAAACAGTTGGAAGACAATTAATTGTACACAAACACATATTGTAACTTTAGTTTCAAGGTCTGCCATTTTCCTTGTGAAATGAAACTCGTGTCAGTGGTTGAGCTAGCAAGTTTACTCCGTCAGTGATTTAGATTGGCCATAATTTAGCCTAAAAAAAAAACACCATTACAGAAATTTGTGTGGCGATTGTGTGTGTGTGGATAGAAATGAAGTCACATGTACAGTAATAACTAATATAACTAATATAATTCAGCTGTACAAAATCAATGTTGCTTTGAAATGACCTGACTCCACCCCTCGGATGTTAAAGGGGGAAGATGCATTTTTACTTTTCAGCATGTTTGTTGGAGTTTCAGTCACAGGTTTTCACGTCTACTCTCAAGTCATATCCCAGAAGCCTTTAGAGAAATGTAAACGATTAAACAAAGCCAGTTAGCCATTGCATTCTCTTACCTCAGCGCTTACCTCTAATAATGATTGCGTTAATTATTTCCCAGCATGGATGTTCTGTGCAGATCATGAAAGTTTTGAAAAATCACATTGATGGATTTAGGGATAGTGGAGAAAGTAAAACAGGTTAAATCGAAATTCAGGCTTCACGAGATGACTTTATTTATGCGCCATTGTTTTCCTGAGATTTGTGTTTTCAGAATCAATCAATTTGTCTTTGCTGCTGAACGGTTGTGTTAATCTGTATAGATTGATCCTTGATAGATATATTAAATAACTTTTCTACATGTCTACAATAAAGCTTAATATATTATCAGTCATTTTGTGTATTTTATTATTATTTTTTTTGCATATGTGTTTGTTTCAAACAGCGAGTTGTAAATAACTACAACATTTTAGCCAGATTCCATAAAAAAAAAAAAAAAAAAAAAAAGGGAGTTCAGACACTCAAAACCAGTCAAGGTGGAAAAGGTTATTGAGTAACTACCATTTTATTCCCCTCATTGAGTCCCCTGAATGATACAAGTGCAATACTTGTTTTGCAGTGAAAATGACACAATAATCTTTCAAGCAAATTGGTCAAGCTAATCTTCTATATATATATAAAGCTCAAATACCACTGACTGACTCACTCACTCATCACGAAATCTCAAAAACCACTGAACGGATTGCAATGAAATTTGGAACATACCTTCCTCTTGGGTCTTAGGTGCTCACTAAGAAAGGGTTTTGAAAAATTCGGCCTGGATCGCGGCTAACTCGCGAAAAACTCGATTTCTCACGCATTGTAAATTCTTCGAAATAACATTACGGATCCTAATGAAACTTACTACATTGTTTCTTATTAGATGTTAGATGCACGATAAAAATTATTTTCAAAGTAGTTTGCCCTGTATCGGTACTACACAGGGGTAGTACGTTATTTGTTGACGTTACGTTCTGATCTCTGATCATCCAGTCCTGCTCAGTGCTTACTGCTTATTGCCATATTGCTTAGCGTTCTGCCTTCTGTAGCGAAGCACGGGTACTTTCAGCTAGTATTGAATACACAGAAGTTTAAACCTACAATTGACACAAAAATGATCCAAAAACTTGCTTTCACAAATCGAAACTCGAGCAGTGTTTATTTTATAGTCTGTTTATTTCTAACCTCGACTCAACATGAATTACAGGGTTATAATCATAATAAAAAAAAAAAAAATAAAAAAATGATGTTTGCCCTAAAAGTATGCCCTAAAATGAAAGAGGGCATACTCCCC
>JAAIIK010000090.1:3969914-3990164 GCA_014706435.1 Silurus glanis | reverse complement strand
TTTTTTTTTTGCGTATAGACCGTCGTTTAAATGCGGTTTTATTGGACTCGACTACAACTGAGACAACGCTTGTGCCGTTACATAGAGCATGAGAATTAATAACGTGACAATTTTTTCCACCTAAGATCATAACTCATATTCAAGGACCTGACGGTGCTCCGAGATCTTAATGAGACACCAGATTATTATTGTAAAATTGGTTCCACTTGGAGTGCAAAGCAGATACGAGATAAAAGTCTCATAAAGCCTGTTTGCATGCATATTAGCCAGATGCTGTAAATGTCTTTTTTTGTGACGAAGCCACATTTGACAAGATACAATCCAAATATTTGACACAGGTCACAACTGGGTTTTACTATCATGTGACACTAATATACATTCTATACCATGATTTGTGTGATCAAAAACTTCATCAAATAATTAGGTTCAGGCTGCCTAAAATCTAAAAAGCTCAGAAGCGTTTTCTATAATAAAAATAAAACATTACACACATTATGGATTGAGTGTCATTACTATACAGTTACATTTACACTAATGTCTGTCATTACATTAGTAGAACAAACATTTTTTGTGACTCCTATATGGGTAACCTGCATCTGCACTTTTCTAAAATGTATAAATCGCTTCCTTCTGGTTAAGTAATAAACACGTTCGGTTTCTGCAATATGTACAGTCGTGAATTCAGCAATGGAATCACTGACACAAAGTGTTCTGCCTTCCTGAATTTTATCATGGTAGTGGTGATAAGGAGGCGATGAGGCTTACCTGAATTTAGAGGATAATCAATCAATGTAATCAATTAATTAATCAATCAGACAACCAACCAATCAGTGAGTAAATCGGTCAACCAATCAATCAATCAACCAACTAACCTGCCAATCGACCAATTAAAATCAATGAGTCAGCCAATCAACCAATTAACAATCAACCAATCAAAATCAGTGAGTTAATCAACTAACCAATTAATCAATCATTGAATCAATCGACCATTTAAACAATCAATCAATACGGTTGTCAGTCAATCAATGAATCAGTCAATCAATCAAAAACAGCTTTCCAAATTGTATGAGACTGTAAATGTTTACGTATAGTACTCTGGGTTTTGTTGGAAAAACTAGAAAAAACAGAGCGAGAGAGAATGAGAGAGCAAAAGCATATGAGAAAGAGAGAGAGCGAGAGAGAGAGAGTACTAGACTGACTCATCTCTCCAAATCTCTCTTCTGCTCAGCGATGTTGTTCCGAATAACCACAGAATAGCAGAATCACATGAACTGAACAGCACTAGAACAAGGAGTGAGGACTGTGTGATGAAATTAAAGCCTTGATGTAATAAGAAGTTGTGTATATATATATACACACACAGACACACAGGCTCAGTGAGATGAAGCTGTTGGCAGGACAGCAGAGAAAGAGTTAGACTGAGTAGCAGATGGAGGGACGGGACGCTTCGGGAGGCAGCATTTTGAGCAGCGAGGCATCTGTTTATGGGGAAATATAAAGTCCAGCTGTCTGTTTTTGGATAAGATTAAAACATTTGCTTTGGCTGAGATACATGTGGTCAATTAAGTATAAAAAGGTTTTAAATGACTATTATTAATTGTCTCATTATTATTATCATTAATATTATTATTAGTAGTAGTAGTAAAAGTACAATACATTACAAATTACTGTATAAAAAAAAAAAGTCAAGAACAATCAAGTGGCAGTTTTACAAGCTTATAAAATGTCATCTGCTGAGTATTTAGGGGTAAAATGTTCGAAATTGCCAAACAAAATTAATCAGAGATAAGACTAATTTATTCAATGAAATTAGGAAGTAGTGTCCCGCTGGTCACGGCTCTGGGTTACTGATAAGAAGGTCGGAGGTTCAAGCCACAGTATTGCCAAGCTGACACTCTTGGGCCCTAGAGCAAGGCTCTGTGCCTCTGTGCTCCAGGGGTGCTGTATCATAAATAACCATGCACTTTGACCCCAACTTCCTAACATCACAGGGATATGCATTATAACATTTTTTTTTTATTGTTTACTCGTGATCACGACATGATTTTTAAAACAGTTGCTATGAAACATGAATTATTGGTGTTACCATTTCACTGACCATAAAACAGGAAAAACCTTATATTATTCTATAATCTTATCTCTAGGCCTACATTATCTTCCTTCTCTTCCTTCACCCCTCTTTTAAGCCTAAATATAGACCAACCTAAAAGGCCATGCATTGATATATTTATTTTCTTGTTTTCTTGTGATCACGACTTAGTTTTCTAGTGATCTCGACATAAGTTGTTTTCTCGTGCTCACAAGAAAACAAGAAAATAAAAATATCATAATGCATGGCCTTTAGGACTTTCATATTTAGGCTTAAATTATGGGTTTCTTTTTCACAGGCTATATGTGTTCAAGTTTGCGAGCTTAACCCGTGGATAAATTAATGGATGGCCTTAATCCCGTGGATAAGTTTCCTCAGCTTAAGTTCCTAGCCTACAGTTTCTGGTCTAAACTTCCTGAGGTAAACCTCTGGGTTAAAGTTCCTTGGCTGGGGCTTTCTTATTTGGTTTCAAATCCTACCCAAATTGTTTTAACTTTGTGGTCTTAAAGTTTTTTCACTTTAGACTTTTTGACTTGTGGGTTCAAGTTCCCAGGTGTAAGTCCCTTAGCTCAGTGAAAAAGCAGGATGGAAGGTACACTCATCTCTCTTTTCTTCCCCAACTTTTTGTTGCTGTGTCATACTCAGCCCACTCAGAGAGAAAAGCCCTGTCTTGTTTTTTTGGGGGAAATGCCACGATGGTGAGTTTTTTTGTGAGCAAACGTCTCTGAACATCAGCTTCTGCAGTGCTGTTGAGCATCTCACTCAGGTGATGGCAGCCATGACGCCGGCTTTAGAAAGGTCTTCTGGTTTATGCAGGTGCGATCGAGGGATGAAGGAACGGATGAGAGTGAATGAGTGGCATGAAATGGGCTCCTGTGTGAGGGAAAGTTTAGCGTGAATGCAGCGCTGCTATTACCTGTGCTTTGATTTGGCAGAGACCCAGGGGACCACTTCTATAGCGCTGTGTGTGTGTGTGTGTGTGTGTGTGTGTGTGTGTGTGTGTGTGTGTGTGTGTGTGTGTGTGTGTGTGAGAGACAGACAGAGCATGGAGTGATTATGGTTATGCTTGTATGAAGGATGGAGAGGATTTCTTTTAGCTGTTCTGTCAGATAGAGGTGTCCAAGATAGGAAATGAGACAAAGGAAAGCAGATAGGCAAAGACGCAGAAAGACGGACATATAGGTCGGTGTATATATGGGGAGATAGAGGTCTGGAAAGGCAGACAGAATGGGAGGTAAAAAGAGAAGTAGACATGAAGGCAGAGAGGCTTAAAGATGTGCATGCTAATCGACAGACAAAATGAATAGACTGATTAAGAAAGAGGCAGGTACTAGGAAAGGCAGACTGACAGACAAAAGAAAAGATAGTCATGAAGATACAAAGAAGATACAAAATGGGTTATTCAAATGACTTTAAAATGTTAATAAAAAAAAACTCTATTAGAAATAATATATTCATTTACGCTTGCTTTTTTTCTGAAGCATGTAACAGAGTTGTAATAAGTACACAATACGAGGTGGTATCAAAAGCTTTAAAACTGGCACTCCTCACATTCAGTCGCTTTCAATGAATGTCCTCCCTCAGACGCCTTAAAACTTGGCAGTAGAACTCTTGATGCACAAAGGTGCGAATGTTGAAAAAAAGAAGATAAGCATACACTTGGTCAAGCTGCGAACCTGCCTTATCTTTTTCCGTGGTGGAGATGATGGGCTCTTCCCCTATGACTGTGTCATACCCGTACACCCAAGTTTCGTCACCTGTAATGATCTCCGACATGAAGGACGGGTTCTTGGAGGGATTCAACACGGTGTTCTTTCCGCTCCTGTTACAGCAGCCAGGGGACGAACTTAGCAGCAACATGGTGCACGTTCAAATCACACGTGAGGATCACCTGGACTGTTCCGTATGATACACTGGCAATGACAGCAACGTTGTGGATCGTTCTCCAACGATCATCATGCGCAATGGTTTTCGGTAGTTGAGCTCGTTGAAAGTCTTCCTGATCTCTCTCCGCCTTCCAGTGATGCTCTTCGGCCCGTAAAGCGTGTGTGCCACTCAACACCTCGAACGACTCGTTCCAGCAGCGCCGTAAACTTGCAAAATCATTTCAAGCGTCTCTGTGGCAGATTTGGTCCAAATAGCACCAGCTGCACGGCTCCCAATGAAAACAGAACAATGTCTTTTGGCACACTGACTGAAGAAGGTCGGTGCTCCCTGTGACTGTGTGTTCAGCCTTGTGCTGCCATCTGTTGAAGTGTTACAAAACTAGTCTCGAAACTTTTTGATGCCACCTCGTATATTTACTGTATATATTAAGTCTTAAGACTTAGATGGACAGAAAAACAGCAAGGAAGACAAAGAGCCAAGAAGAAGTTGGAGGGACAGGCAGAAAGACAAGGTGGCAAAACGATTAAAAGAGACAAACAGCAGGCAAAAAGGCAGTGTAAAAAAAAAAGAGATCAAGAAAGACATATGCAGGGAGATAGACAGAGACAAAGAAAGAAAGACATAAACAAGCAGACAGACAGACAGGTTGAACAATGTACATGTAGGGAGAAAGAGGAAGTGAGAAAGAGAGAGATAGAAAATAAGGTGATGTGGCATTGGGGAGAGAGACAATGAGGTGGACAGAGAGACAGAACAAGAGTGACGCTGCAGTCGATAGAAAGTGAAGAAGACAGGCAATGAGGTTGACAGGAAGGCAGAAAGACGGGTTGTGATGGCTGGAGAAATGAGAGAGAGAGAGAGAGAGAGAGAGAGAGAGAGAGAGAGAGAGAGAGACTGACTGACTGTGTGGTAGAATTACCCTAATGTGCTTTTAAATGCCTCCTTACACTGACAGCTAAATTAGGCCTGAGCAAGGGTTGTGTGTGTGTATGTGTGTGTGTGTGTGTGTGTGTGTGTGTGTGTGTGTGTGTGTGTGTGTGTGTGTGTGTGTTTGTAGTGTGGGTCTTATCTACGATGGGGTGGAAGTCGAAATGTGTGCACTGGCAAATTAGTCTTGGAGTGTGTCCAGTGTGGGAGAGTGATTGAAAATGTTTACAGTTTTGTGCATAGGAAGTGAATAAGTGTGTGTGTGTGTGTGTGTGTGTGTGTGTGTGTGTGTGAGAGAGAGAGTGTGTGCGAGAGAGTGTGTGTGAAAGAGGGTTGAATGAAGCAGCTGCAGGGGGCGAATCAGACCGGATTATATTTACTCCTAGAGGGTCTATCAAAAAAAGACTGCAGGTCAAATGATATGCACACATTTCCACACATCACACACACATCACATACACTCACACACACACACAACAGAAGACTTGGGTATACCAACTTTAAAAGGCAGCTGTCTGTGGAGGAAAAATCGTCCCACATGACTCGTTCACACCACTGATTTCTTTACCAGGGTCAAAGACCTACTGCGCACTTTCCGTCCCAGCCCTCCCCCTCTATTTTTGCCGGATGGTTTTTGCCTCATCCATTAACATATTACAGAGTGCACCATTATGGATGTCGGGAGGGGTTAACCTTTCTCGGCGGCTCAGGAACAAATTAGGACCGGAACGCTCGGCTGCTCCCCGTTCATTAGCCGAAAGGAAACACGGACGTTAAGGCATTATGGTAACATGCTTGAAGAACTGCTTTCTACAGAGATTATGACACCGAGCCAATTAGGAGTCGGCTTGATTTAGGGTTCAGGCCTATTAATGAAACACTTGCTATTAACACAATGGCTGATTGAGCTCATGCTCTCATAAAACATGGATCAAAACATTCTTATTACGTATAAATTATTTCTATTCGCTGATTTCTTTTTTTACTCCGTTACTGATGCTCACTGTTCTTTAGTTATCACCTGAGAAATATATCTTTTAATAACATGGATTGTAGTGAAAATAGCGAATTCTATGCAAATCGTAGCGAATGGTCGCATGTTTCATTCATTATTTCATTCTACTGACTTCACATTTGTCATTTTGCCAATAATATCATTCAAACGGATGTCTAATTTAAACAGCAGCAATAAGGTGGTTGTGAAAAAGTGATTCTATGAAAGAAACATACTTGGAATTCGATGTTAATGATCGATCTGTCTGTAAAACAAATGGATCCTGGGTCTCACCTTGTTGATGACTTTACATCATCGCTCACATCCCTTAACATCATTCTGGCATTTAACAAGGTCACGGAGTTATACCCTGCTGACTTCATACTTTAGACAATGTGTAAAAGGAAATACAAATACTATTACTGTCTCTGACACCTATGTCCTGGTGTCCATGTCAGGGTCTATCTTACCGCTCTTCCATCATGAAAGCTTAGTTTACTGCTCTATTTTGGTCAGAGACCTGTGTTTCTGCACATTTGGCAAGTTTAACAAGCAATTTGTAATGCGAAAAATTGATAGAAAGGTTCCTCATGATCAATATATTTAAATAATATATTTTTAAAAATACATTTTCTTCTGGGTTGAAAAAATTTTATATCTTATGATCATTTTTAAAGATTTACTATAGAGGCTATGCATATGGTAGGATCTATCTATCTATCTGTCTGTCTGTCTGTCTGTCTGTCTGTCCATCCAGTATACACCAACCAGGCATAAAATTATAACAATATGAGCGGTCAAGTAAATCTCTTCATCATGGCACCTGTTAGTGGGTGGGATATATTGGGCAGCAAGTGAACATTTTGTCCTCAAAGTTGATGTGTCGGAAGCAGGAAAAATGGGCAAGTGTATGGATTTGAGCGAGTTTGACAGGGGCCAAATTATGATGGCTAGACGTCTGGATCAGAGCATCTCCAAAAATGCAGCTCTTGTGGGATGTTCCCGGTCTGCAGTGGTCAGTATCTATCAAAAGTGGTCGAGGCTCATTGATGCACGTGTGGAGCGAAGGCTGGTCTGTGTGGTCCAATCCAACAGACGAGCTCCTGACGATTGCTGATGAAGATAATGCTGTTAATGCTCGATGGGTCAGGACTGTTTTGGCAGCAAAAAGGGGGACCAATACACCGATACGATATTAGGCAGGCGGTCATAATGTTATGCCTGGTCAGTGTATATACTATATAGGTTGTACGTATATACTCTAAAGCTTTTTTTCAACATTTACTATCATTCTTAAGTCTCTGCTGATTGCCACCATTAGCAATGCTATATATTCTAGAATTTTAATGACACATGATAGGATTTTCATTGCATGCCTTAGAAACTAGTCCTCAGTCATTTACGCAGTAATAAGTGAGTTCATCTCTTGTTTGAGCAGCACTTTCCTGTTCCAATTTTTCTCCAGAGGTTTAATATAAAACTCGGGTTTGCTAACAAATAGACATTTCAACATTTTTTTTACACAATGTTCCACGAGACTTTGAGCTTGTGGTGAGGACTAAAAAGAAAAAGAATTCTGAGAAAGGATTCCTTCCACACTTTGTTTATTAATGCAAAACCCCAAAGTAAAAAAAAGCTACTGATGTGTAATAGATAGATCACTTTGTGTGCTGTTGAAAAAGGCATAAAAATACTAATAACACGTGGCACCCCGACATTAGCCTCCTCCTCATGCAGTGTCCCAGCTGTGTGTCGAGATGAGAAGGACATTAATAAAGTTTAGGTGTGTTGCCCCTGTCCTTTAGGGGCCCTGGAGGAGCTACTCTATTGATCTTCTCAGGGATGAACGCCCGCTGCGGGAAGATTTAAACGCCCCACGGGCCTTGTTTTGTACAAACCCTGAGCTATTTTGAACATATGGCAGCCTCAGGCTCTGTACTTACCCAGCCATCATGATCAGACACACACACTTTGTAGGCCCTGACACTAATTTAGGTTCAAATTGTCTAGTTAAATGATGCACACTGGTCTGCTGCTCCATATGTGCTACTCTGGTCAATGTGATTTCACACATATTTAAACTAATGCCCAAATATACAGTCTGCGGTGTCAGTCATCACTCACCATTTACACCAAAATTAACTTTAAAAAAGTGACTCTGTTGTTTATTCTGATTTCTGAAAATTTCATACAGCTGCAGGCTGTATGATGATAAACACATAAACACATAAACAAAGCAAAGCTGAAACCCTTATCCAGAGTAATTTACTTTTAGTCTCTATCTATATCATATTCTTGTGCTCAGTCAACCTCTGAGGTTGCCAGATGTCTCTTCAATCATGGTGTTCTAAGCAGGGATTCCCAGTAGTACCCAGGCCTCCATCATGGACATTATTGCACCAAATACGCATTTGCCATTAAAGCCTTTAAATTTTAGGGAAAGAAAATATGGACTGTAGAAGTAGCTATGTTTTTTTTGTGCTGTAAAAAAAAATGCAATGTCACATAAAGACAAAAAAACCTCACTCGGCTCAGATACAGCACAGAAATGGGCTTTGGAGTTACAGCTGTTAGAAACGAAACATCCTTCATGAGCAGTTCTTGTGCAACTGTCTGAATGTGTCTGTTGTCATCAGACCTTTGATGTAATAGTTGAGTTCGAAGACTTACAGTGGAGATGTACAAAAATGTTGAAGAAAAAAAACCATACTCATAAATTTACGAGGTGGTATAAAAATGTTTTGTAACACGCCAACAAATGGCAGGACAATGTTGCACACACAGTCACAGGGAACACCGACCTTCTGAAGTCAGTGTGCCGAAAGACATCGTCCTGCGTACATCAGGAGCTGTGCAACTGGTGCCAATCTGACCACGTGTTAACACGTCTGCGATTTCGTCATGGACAGCAAGTTAGAACGCCCTGTCACCGCGCTCTCCTCATACGCCAGTTTCATGACATGATCTCACTTGGCTCCTGTGGACTTCGCCCTCTTCCCAAAGATGAGGATCCGGCTCAAAGATCGCCGTTTTGACACCATTGCGGGCATCCAGCATGAATCGCAGAAGGTGCTTGACACTCTTCAAAAAGAAGACTTTCAGGACACAATCCAGAAGTGGCAGGAACTCCGGGGGGCGCTGTATTGCTGTGCACGGGGACTATTTTGAAGGTGGTAGTGTGGAAATGTAGATAAATTAAATACTTTCTTGTAAACAGAGCCAGTCTTAAAACTTTTTGATACCAGAAGATCAATTATTCTTTACCTTTCAAAAGTGGAGCTGTTCATTCAGTGGCTCACAAATCAGACCCTGCTTGGTGTACAGTGCTTGTCAAACACACATGCATGTGTCTCAAAAATGATAAAAAGACTAGGCGTTTCCAAGTTTTTGATATTCACTGTATTTGTTCAAGATGCAAACAACGGAACTGATTTGATGCTCTGCTGTACAGACACAGCATTAACCGGGACATTATTTTGGATTGAATTTGATATATTGAAGGTGATAACACTGGCTGTCTCTTAATTGCTATATTTCAACTCTTTTTATTTTTTTTTTATATATATAGCTTCTCATCCCAATACCCAAATGCTTGTAATTATACATGTATTTCAGTCTGATTTAGTGTTCCATTTACATTTATGCCATTTGGCATAAGAGCTTGTATCTCATTCAGACAACTGAGCTGCTATGGGGTTAAGGGCCTTGCTCTGTGGCCCAGGAGTTGCAGTTTGGTGTGGCTGGGATTTGAACTAATGAACCAGTGCCTTAAGCACTAAGCTACACCTCCCAAAATAACAACTGAACGTAACATTTCGAATTTACTGAACCAAGACTTGAACCCTGATCGTTTCCTCACAGAGGTACAGGCCTTATACCACTGGGCCACTAGAGAATTGTATGATGAGTATGATAATTAGCTTACACTTTGTCTAGCTAAGAATTAAGTGTTTCAAGGTTGTCTATTATGAAGAACTTAAGCTCAAACATTATCTCAGCGTTTGCACAGGGAACGTTTTCAGACTCTAAATTATGCGTAATCCAAGCTACACAGGTGTTTGTCATGTTTCCCAGCATCTCAGTCTGGTTATTAAAATGACCCACACTCCAATATTACAGAAAACAAAAACTGTAAACTGTTATTTGTCCATGCCAAAATGTATTGATTCTGTAGTTCTTTATAATTAAAATAACTCAGGAGAAACCACATAATAAATCCTGATCGTCATCCGCATTGGTTTAAATGCATATGAAAATAGTAGAAAGCCATTTTGGATTGTATATAATATTACTAAACACTGTTACATACATACATACATTATAGCATACAACATACATACAACTTCCGATCGGAAGTCAACATCATCCATTGAGCTATCACTTCCCTATTTATCAAAAGTTAATCAAATGTTCACTCAAATACTGCGGTGCAAGACCATTCAGAGCTTTATACATCAGTACCTGAAAATTATACTTCAGTACAAGTGCATAACTTACTCCATTACAAGTTCAAAGTCACCCATTCCAATATGATTTGAGTAAAAGTCTTAGAGTATCTGATTTGAACAGTATTTGAGTATTTGACTCATATTGAACGTAGGCTCAAATGCACTTGCCCTCAACACCGAGACACGTTTGTGAAAAGCCAAAAACTGTTGATTTGTGAGGTTTTATTTCCTAAAAAAAAAACCAAATAAAATTGTACACCTCAACACAGCGTTAACCATGAACACAACAGCCTCTTCAACATGCCAGAATGGAACAAGGATCAAACAAGTCAGTCAAAAAAAAGGACAAAGTAGTAAAGCAATTTTTCAAATAGGGATCTTCTATTAACAAGTAGAAGAACTATTAGTATTCAGTCACCTCTTCTGTGGAATAAAGAATGTAATTGGTAATGGTGAATTTCAGTTAAAATATAGTGGAGTAAATAGTACATATATTGAAGCATAAATGTAGTTGTGTAGAGAGTATAAGTTGCTTCTATTTTCGATACTATAAAAAATAGAAAGTAGCCAGAAAATGACTTAAGTCTAGTAATTTACTCAAATATTTTACACCATTGACAATTGGAGCGACAACTCAACTCTTCACTCTTAGACGTGACTTTCGTTTAGCTATACTTTCGATAATTTTTTTTTTTTAATACGTTTTGAGAGGAATGAAAGACGGAAGAAACTCCTGACTCCTGACTTGCTGCAGCATCCAAAGGCTTATTTAAATAGATACCAATCAGTGTTTGACTCATTTATATCATTCTATTAATAGTTTGGTGCGCTGAGAGTTTTTTACTTTTACTGGAGTCATATTTTACCTACTGTATCTCTACTTTAACGTAACTACATGGTTTGTGTACTTCATCACTGCAAATGACCACATACGTGTTGAAGTGATGCGTGCTTCCATAGGGGGAAGGCAACAAGGTCATCGTAAAAACGTTGGAAAACATCGCTGTGTCTGCGGAGCACCAACCAGCGAGAGAGAGAAAGAGAGGGGGAGAAAGAGTAAAAGGAAACGAGAGAAGGATAGAGATAGATGAGTCCTGCAGCACATTGCTCTTGTCTGTGGCTCTCTGCTCTGGAGGCTGTTAATGTGCAGTGTATCATTCATAAACTTAATACCAGCATCACTTTTGCCTAAATGGCATCATTTGTCAGTATGAGCAGGAGGCTGGGGAGAGGAACAGAGGACATGGCTGGCTGCTGATAACCACACAGAATGAAAAAAATAACCACGTGCACAAACCTGATCTCCCACACATTTTGTAGGGGTTGTAAAAAAAAAACAACAACAAAAAACAAGAACAAATGAAGATCTATGGCTGCTAAGCCCACAACTCTTCCAAACCATAACCATTTGCAACCGTTAATTTTTTTGCAGGGGATATATTGATAACATTACTTAGCTAACAGCTTTGTTTTCAGCGACTGTCTGGGAAAATTTTAATAGCAAGGTGTATGTAGACTTTTGTTCCTTCATTCTCTTTTTCATATTGTTTCTATGCTCCATGAATCCATGGTACAACCAGTAAAAGGTTGACATGAACAACACAGTTGTTTGAGCATGTTGTAACTCTGTGAGCCTGGTTTAGTATCTCATGACCACATGAAATCGATATTCCTTTTGTGGCCTTCATAACCTTTCTGAGGAACCGCAAACAAAAACAGCATAACAACTAGCAGCCACAGCTAAAGAACCACATCAATTACAACTAGAAGAGACATAGCAATGGAATCACAGCTAAGGAACTGCAGGTACTGCAGCTACAGTAGGAAACAACATTAACTAGAGCCAGAGCAGGCTATAATTAGGGGAGCACATCTAAGGATCCCCAGGGGCCACATCAAGAGAACCACAGGAGCCTTGATATGCAGATTCATAGGAACCACATCTAGGGGAATACAGAAACTTACAGCCAGGAGATGAATAGTTAGGGAAAAATATCTTGAAAAGCACAGGACCCACATCGAACAGGAGCCACATCTTTGGATACAATATGCACTAAAGGCAATGGATCTGCTGGACCCATAACAAGGAGAACATCAGCAGCTAGAAAAACATACCTGTTGCATATTCAAAAGGTTTATACAGGCAAAAAAGACGGGTTGACAAGCTGCAGTTTGGCAATGGCTATGAAAAGAAAGTTCATAACAAAGTACGTAAGTCAGCAGAGATGAAATTCAATTAGATTTATTTTTATTTGTATAGCACTTTTAACAACAGACGTCGTCTCCAAGCAGCTTTACAAAGATAAAGCTGTTATAAGAGGATGTGTTTGTTCCTTGTACGAGGTTTTATCAAAAAGTTTCGAGACTCTCTCTGTTCACAAGCAAGTACTTAATTTATCAACGTTTCCACACTATGACCTTCAAAATAGTCCCTCTGCACAGCAATATAGCACCCCCCAGCGTTCCTGCCACTTCTGGAATACGTCCTGGAAGTCTTTTGTTTGATGCATGCTGAGCACTTTCTGTGATCTCTGCACTGGTGTCCAAACGGCGACCTTTGAGCCAGATCTTCATCTTCAGGAAGAGGGCGAAACCCGCAGAAGCCAAATCTGGCGAGTAGAGTGGACGCAGAAGTGAGATCACGTGGATCGTTCTCTCTGACGAACATCACGTACAAGTTGCCGAACGTCTTCCAGGGGTTGAGCTTGTCGAAAGTCTTCCTGATCTCTCTTCGCCTTTCAGTGACGTCCTTCCGATCTTTTGCACGAGCGTCGCTCAAAACACCTCGCAGCATCGTCGTATGTCAAACGTATGTCATGTCAAACGTCTCTGTGGCAGATTTTTTTCAGTTAACGCAGAATTTAACGTTTGCTCTTTGTTCTAACTTGCTGTCCGTGATGAAATCACAGACGCGTGAATGCACGTGGTCGGAGAAGCATCACTTAGCACCATTAGTCTCCGAACTTTTTGATATCACGTCGTAATTGTAAGTTTGTCCCTAATGAGCATGCCTTTGGTGACTGTGGGAAGAAAAAAGATCATGAGATGGCATGAGGAAGAAACCTTAAGAGGAACCAGACTCAAAAAAGGAACCCATCCTCGTCCTCAACACAGAATGTCAGTATATTCATTACAGTTTATCCTTGTTGAGGTGTGCAGTGATAGACTCTTAAAAGCAAACCTGTGGTCGTGTGCCATTGTAGTAGACAGTAGACGTTAATACAGTCCAAATATGTCCCCCAAAAAAACAAACCATTTTCGAAAAACAAATTTATTGCTTAAAATCACATCCTTTCTGCTTGTAAAGTACAAACCTATCTACTCCATGCACACATATCATTAGCATTTCCTCCAACCATTGCCCTCCCACCAGGGCCTAATTGATGCCCTGTGGCTTGCATTTCAGTGGAAAATGTCTTACATTCTCCGAGCTGCGAGACAAGATATCGCTCGTGAAACGTCCATTTGTTATCCAGGCGATGGATGTTTCCTTCTCCGTAGCAAGACGAGGGAACCGTGAGAGTGGTAGGGAGAGCAGAATGCCGGTTATTAATGAGCGGCGAGTAAAATGCTTAATTTGCACCGTCTTCGACAAAATTATAACTCGCACCGAAAGCAGGCGAATTTGCATAAATCTCATTAGAAGGACATCGAAGGGTTCATAAATCGTTCTATTAATTAGTCCTTTTTTCCTCCTCTTTTTTCCACGGCACGGCGGTGTGAATTAATAAAAAGCGGAAGGCTGTGAGTGTGTGTGTGTGTTTGTGTGAATTTAATTGGCCTTTGTGACTCATGTGATGTAGATGTAAAGAGCAGTCATGCTTCATGGGTTTATGTACCTGGTTGCATGGTGTTTGGATGAGATTTGTATAGTGTGTTTGTGTGTGTGTGTTGAAGAGAGAGGAGGGGCTCTTGATAATCCTTATTAGTAGAGTGTTTGGCACCATTATGGCGCTGATTTGCTCTAGAGCCAGAATGAGGCAGAGAGCCCCTCAACAGGTGCCTCCATAAACACACACCTGTTTTACAAACACACACAGAGACACACTGAGTTTCTGTGTGTGTTTATGTATGTGCGATCAGTGACTGGGTGTGACGTGGCTTAATTCACAGATCAATTTGAGTCTCATGTTACTGTTGTGACCCCAAATAATTTTTCAATAAGAGGACATCCTGTGTGTGCTTTCACTTATACAACAGAAATGAGTTATGCATATTAGGGGTGTGAGATATATCGATACAAGTGAGTATCGCAATATTTTATTTGGTGATACGGTATCGAGTTTCAGAAATGCAATACAAGATTCATGGCAGTTGTTTCCTTTTTTATATCCTGACCGCTAGATAGATAGCAGTCTTCATATCTCATACTGTTTGTTAATGTTTATATCCCCTGTTTTCTGGGGGACTGCTTGAAATCCATTACAGTTACATCACAGTTTGGTTCAGATACGGTACAGTTAGGGGGAAGACATACAAAACATAAAATTGCTTGTCGTTTTTTTTTATTTTTTATTATTAATGCAGTTTTTTTTATTATTATTAAAAATTTTAAAACAATTGAAAATAAAATGCTTGCTTGGTTTTAAATAAAAAAAAAAAAAGAATAAATCAAATTAATGCAATACGCGTTTTTACTATATTGATTAATTGAATACACGTTTTTATTATCTAATAATTGATTACATTTATTAAATTGAATTAAATTAACGGAAAAGTTAAATTGAATAGTTTACATTTGTTAGACCCAATTTGGGTAATACAGATGTATATATAAGTGTGTGTGTGTGTGTGTGTGTGTGTGTGTGTGTGTGTGTGCGCTTTACATTTAATATTTAACTTTTTAAAGATATGATCTACTAAACTGTTTTTTTTTTTTTTTTTATGATCTACTAAATACTAAATGTATTTCAGCATACTTTAACAAATGTCTTCAGGAAGAGTCAGAATTTACTCCTTTTAAGAGAAACTCTTAAAAGAAAAAATCTTTTTAAAAACTCTTAAAAGAAAAAAGTGTTTTCCGCACTACAAATCGTATTTCCGGTACGGTGTGGAGTAGCCACAGGGACACTGCGCTCAAAGTGCAAATCAGAAACTAAACAAACTTGTGGTCCGCCACGTAATATGTTCGTGACCGAACTCAGATTGACTCTAGGTAATGACTTTATTACTAGACTAATACTAATAGCAATATTAATAATATTAAACTCATCAATAATCTCACTTTATATTAGGTGTCTTTAATGACTATGTGCATCTGTTTTAAAAAAAAAAAAAAAAGGTTTTAAAAATGTCCATGTGATGTGCATTGATACTAATAGTGTTCATGTACTGCAATACACTTGATGCCACTAAGGTGTAAAACGGGTAATTTCACACATAATCCACTGTGTTCTAGTTAAATATAAATATAAAGTTTTTGCTATAGGTTGCATTTGGTGGTATGTTCTTAACTTTAATAAAATGATATCCTATTCTTAAAATCAAAAATATCCCAATATATTGCCTTGCTTGCAGTATCGCAACATATCGTATCTCAATGCCTGTATCATGATTTGTAACATATTGCCAGCTTCTTGCAGATACACAGACCTAATACGCATACAGAGTTTTATCCGTTGACGCATTCAAATGCTTGCGGTTTGTTCACAAAATTAGTTTGAGTCATTGTTTTATAGTGTAACAGCAATAAACATTTGTCAAATTCTTTAGAAGATCTTAAGAGAGGAGGAAATGCAGCTTGGAGTGAGGAGCCATAAAAATACACTGCCCCCCATACCTCCATGGGTTTTATTTAATAGTTGAAGAATAACGTAAATACTTTAGAAACAAAAAGCTTGAAATGGTACAGATTTGTGTTATGGTCATAAAACTATAAGCATTATTATTTCTTTTTCTACTTTTTTTACTTGGGAGTGTACTAGCTATAAAATGTTGGAGAACCCATGTTTTTTATGGAAACGAACCCCATTAAATGTGTATTTGTGTGTATTTGTAGGTTCTTCGATAACTCAACTCACAGCTATAGATCCCGATGGAGAGCCGCTCATTTTTGGCGTGGTGGGCGAGGAGGCCTCGAGGTTTTTTGCCGTGCAGGAGAACAGTGGGGTGGTGTGGCTCCGACAGCCACTTGACCGAGAGGTACACACACACACACACACACACACACACACACACACACATAAACGCACATTCTGTTCAATGTGTTCACACAACAGTCAGTGCAAGGAAAATCGACAGAACAACTTAAGTATAATTGAAATGCTGTGTATTTCTTTGACTTTTTTTTGCAGACAAAGTCTGAAATGCAGGTGGTGTTTTCTGTCAGCGACAGTCAAGGGGTAAGCACCCACTCATTAACTAACTCTCTTTCACTCTCTCATTCAAAAATACTGCAACCCAATCAGATCACCTGAGCTCATGGGTGTCTTTCGCACAGGTTGTGAAGGACACGGTGAACATCCAGATTGGTGACGTGAATGACAACGCTCCGACGTTCCATAATCAGCCTTACAGTGTGAATATACCAGAGGTACAGACCAGTATGTGCCACTTATTTGTAAGGGGAGGTGGTACAGTAGCTCAGTGGTTAAGGCTCTGGGTTACTGTTTGGATGGTTGGGAGTTCAAGCGCTTAAGCTACCACTCTTGGGGCCCCTGAGCAAGTCCCTTAACCCTCAGTGCTCCAGTTGTGCTGTATCATGATTGAACCTGCTCTCTGACCCCAGCTTCCAAATCTCCTAATATGGGGAGAAAGAATTCCATTATGCTGTGACAAGAAAAAGGCACATATATGTGTGTATATATATATATAATGTGTATATGTGTATGATGTGTATATTTTACTGTTGTTTATAAGCGGTTATAGATCGCTATGGTCGATTATTTTCTGTAACTCTTACTACACCGACGTCCCTAATTATCAGGTCATCTTCTAAGTAACCTTTTACTTATTTGGAGCAGCTGGAGGCTGAATGTTTCTGACACATTTATAGATTTCTGGCGGAAAGCCCAAGGCCGCACTTTCAGACATCGATTGCATTTGTTGTCACGAGCGGGACTTCATTCTAGTGGCATTTGTATTGTCGGGATTAATGGAGCTTCATCCGCCTGAGAGCATCTCCTGCTTTCTTACCTGCAGCTTTACAAAATGCCAGTGTCTGCTTTCGTGCTGTCTTTTTTTTTCTTTCCCCCCTAACAAAATTCTTTAAATCTGTCCTCTTGAGTGAAGCAAATAAGCCTGGAAACCTTTTATGAGTGTTTTAGTACAAATGTTAGCGACTTAAACATCTTCACAGAGGCTCAAGCTCCAGTATCGCCAAGCTGTCATTCTTGGACCCCTTAGCAAGGCCCTTAACCTTCTGTGCTCCAGGTGCACTGTATCATGACAGACCTTGTGCTCTGACTTTAGCTTTCTAACATTGCTGACATATGTGTAAAAAGAATTTCACTGTGCTGTAAAGTATATGTGACAAGTAAAAGCTTTTCTTTTCACTTGACTGTTGAAAGGAAGGCAAAAAAAAAAAATTCCAAAAAGATTTTTCGGAATATTTGGCACACCGAGACAGCAATCTGTTTGCCATTTCTGCGAGATCTAAAAAATTTTTTATCTTCAAGTTTTGAGCGAAAGCAATGAAGTGCTGGTTTTCATGTTCTGTAGCGCTAAATTCACAGTATGGAATATTCACAAGCATCCTTTTTTTTATTAGGTCTCAACTAGCTAGCAGACAAACTGCTTGTGCATTATGGGTAATTCTCAGCCTTTTGCTATTCACACTGGATCTCCGCAATGGTGTCAAAATGGTGACATTTGAGCCAGATCTTCATCTTTAGGGACAGTGCAAATTCCGCAAGAGCTAAATCTGGCGAGTAGGGTGGCTGCGGAAGTGACATCATGTTGTTTTCGGCAAGAAACTCACCTGTGAGAAGAGATCAGTGCACACGTGGTCAGGATAGCAGACGTAATAACGCACTTGATCAGAATAGCACCAGTTGCAATCTTCTTTTACCTTTGCCGTGGACGGAAGTGGGTGGTCAACTAGCACCATCCTGCAGATCTCGCTAGTTGTAATGTTTGGATTTAAAGTTGAAAAAAGAGTTTTAAGGCTAATAATATATATCCCAAGGTGTTTGTCATGTGTGGTGCTTTACTTTAGCATTGCTTTATTTTACTTTTTTTTTACTATTTTATTCAACGGTTTCTGTCTGGTATTATTCTGTAAGTTAATTGTTGCCCAAACGTTTGTGTACAATTTTTACACAATCTTTATAAGCTGTGACAGAATGTCTGCAGGAGTGGGCCGAATTGGACAAAAAAATCATAGGGGGCGGGGGAGAAATTTCAGAAATTCAGCGGGAGTCCCGCGCTGTGCTCTATTGCATAGCAGATTTTTACACAGGACGAGGTCTTTTGCACACTGACTTATAAAGGTCGGTGCTCCCTGTGACTATGCATGCAGTCTTGTGCTGCCATTTGTTGGCGTGTTTTTTTTTTTTTTTTGCCTAAAATTTGTCTCACCGTTTGTGGTTTTGGAACTTTTCTGATAGCTTCTACATGGGCTGATGAGATTTTTTTTTACCTCCAGCTCCACCTCCTATCTTTTACTCAACACCACTGTCTCTAAACCATA
The DNA here is from genome assembly GCA_014706435.1 of Silurus glanis. Classification (NCBI taxonomy): domain Eukaryota; kingdom Metazoa; phylum Chordata; class Actinopteri; order Siluriformes; family Siluridae; genus Silurus; species Silurus glanis. The sequence goes on along the minus strand of JAAIIK010000090.1, from coordinate 3,971,190 downwards.
CAACATCGCAGGTCTCACCACAGTCCTATAAACTTTCCCTTTCACTCTCACAGATACTACTTCTATCACAAATACTTCCTGCTATCACTCTTCTCCACCCACTCCACCCTGCCTGCACTCTTTTCTTCACTTCTATAACACACTCTCTATTACTTTGCACTGTTGACCCCAGGTACCTGAACTCCTCCACCTTCTCCACCTCTTCTCCCTGCAACCGCACGACCCCACTGCCCTCCCTCTCATTCACACACATGTACTCTGTCTTACTCCTACTGACTTTCATTTCCCTTCTCTCGATCGTGTACCTCAGCCAGTGACTAAACTGTTTAGACATCTAGGAGAAATTCGTTCCACCACTGCGGTTCCAGGGCAAAGGAGAGTCTGATGTATACTTACCACTTACCCTGAGAGATGGTGGGACCAGAGGAGCAGTGTTAGAAGAGCAACTTGTTCCTTTGTCTTTTTCTTTTGCTACTTGTGAAGATGAGGCTTACTTTTGCTAATAACATCTTGCACTTTTGCAAAATGTAACTAATATTATAATATGAATGGCCTAGAAATGCTCCACTGTAATGGTGTTGGCCTTTCATCTGTCCATTACTTCATCTGTTCATTTGTTTGCTTGTTTTTTCAGTTGTTCATTCATTTGTTAATGTGTTTGTCACACTGGTTAGTGTTGGTGTGGGTCAGGGAGCATATCCTGGATGCCGGTGCATTGCACTGATATTGATCTAGTGAAATACCGTATGAATTCAGGCCAATACATGATAATACAGAAACTACAAAAAATGCAAACCACGAAGCAGCAAAACAAGTTCAACCTTCTTAGGTTCTTTGCAACACCAATCTTTTTAAATGATTCTTCTCCTTTTTTTATATGATTTTTAACCTTTGTCAGAGAGTTTGTTCTTATGTTTGTGTATCTCAGTGGTCACGACTGCGTAAAACCTCTGCCTGGATTCCTGCTGAGAGTTCTTCATCTGTTTTCCTCTGCTTGCCTGTCTTCTCTCTTCACTTGTCACCTTTTCTGTCTCCTTTCCCCTGCAGTCTCTCTTTCTCTCTCTCTCTCTCTCTCTCTCTCTCTCTCTCTCTCTCTCTTTCTTACTATGTTTCAGTCTCTCTCTTCTCTTCATCTAATCCCTGATATGAGTTAAGCAGAGAACTTCAAACAGGGTGTGAAGTGTCTCTCCTTCTCTGTATCCCACTCACTCATTCCATTTGGCATTTAGACACACACACACACACACACACACACACACACACACACACACACACA
>JAAIIK010000090.1:3932793-3948210 GCA_014706435.1 Silurus glanis | reverse complement strand
TATGACAGATTATATGAGTTCATCGTATCTTGACAATATTGTAAGTCGAGACATGGTCTAGCCCACCCAGGAGTATTGAAGAATGGTAATCAGTATGGGTTTGTAAACCCAATTGCAGTACATAATTTAGCAATTTACACTTCCGTAATGTATAAACTTTATAGTTTATATGTACGTGGCAGCAGGCTTGTGCAGAAATGCTGTTTCACGAGTGGAGGGTGGAGCCTGACGCAATCTGTTTCAATGTCAGGCGACGGCGATAAAAAGGAGAGAGACAAGAGTATATGTAAATACCTGTATATGTATGTATATATATATATATGTGTGTGTGTGTGTGTGTGTGTGTGTGTGTGTGTGTGTGTGTGTGTGTGTGTGTGTGTGTGTAATTTATTTACTTACTGATTTTTATTTTTTATTTGATGCTTTTATTAATTTATTGTGTCTCTATCTGTATATGTGACTGATTGCGGTATCTGTAACCAATCAGCAATGGCCATTATGCCTAGCCCCGCCCTCTACATTAACATAAACAGGTCGCCATTTAAGACTAAAAAAAGGCAGCCAATGTAAAAAGTGTGTAAAGTTTCTTTCTTTCTTTCTTTCATTCTTTCTTTCTTTCTTTCTTTCTTTCTTTCTTTCTTTCTTTCTTTCTTTCTTTCTTTCTTCTCCTTTTTTCTTGGTAATTTTATCTTTTAGTGACCTATGTCTTTCTAACTCTGTGCAAGGTTCACCGCACACACTTATACACACTTCGGTTTCTTTTATGGTGTTGGACTGAAGGACATCAAGCGTCTGCTCGTTCAATAACGTGCTGAATTATTAAGCAGCTCATTTCACAGCTGATAGATGGAGATGTATGATGAATGCGAGTGTAGTGAGATCACCTATTGCTGCATCTCACACAGCTTCAGACGTTGAATTCATACAGTTCCTTTATGGTCTTGCTTTAATAGTTTATTAAAAGGATTTATTTGGTATAATAAATAATTTTCTTATCCACATTATGCGTTTTTTAAATCGGAGATGCATGGTTGTGGATGTTATGGAGGTAAGCTTTTTGGACATGCATGCCAAGGAATATTGCTAGAGGATGGTTTTAAGTTTATCTGGATTACATGTTTGCATAAATAACCCAGATGGGGTGTGGCATTATGAAAGCGCTCTTTTGCTCGTAAACAAAACATTGTGCATCCTGTATATATGGATATATTAAAAAAGGAAAAATTTTTGGTTAGACCAGCCATACTGGATTCTTACCTCCTATTTTCAATGAAAACTAATTTCTTTTTATTTATTATAAGGTTTAATGTCTGGCACAACCAGCTTAGCTCGGTGAAAACGACAATTTCTTGCATTTCCTTTTCTTCTATATATTTTTCACATTCTTTCTGCTATCCTTCACATCTCCGCTGCTCAACATGTGATCATTTGGAGTCATCAGAGTTAAATTCTTTCAGTCTGAGCGAAGGCGAGGCGAGAAAAAGAAGCCGGCAGAATAAACAAGAGCAAGAGACTGCTCGAGGAGAAAGACTCAGGACGCGAACATTGCAGAGTCTGAGTGATGCCGAGTAAAAGAGAGTCAGACCGAGCTGTATAATCAGGCGCCCAGTTTCCTAGATGTAGCAAGCGCGGCTATCGGAATATGGCCTTTGAGCTAGCGTAGGTGTAATCAATGTCACATTGTTCAGAGCAGCTGGACAGATCGACCCTTGCCTCTATGGTGCCGGGCCTTTAGCAAAGAGCACCATCGCCTGCAAATTGCACCATAGTCACCATTCAGCTTCGCTTTGGATTTGTAGTATTATGCTAAGTCCTACTCATCATCCACACAAAGGCCCTGTTAACCCTTTAGATCTAGCTGGGAGCTATACTTAACACCCTGCTTAGTCTTAACCTTCACTACACGCCTCTTTTATTATTCGGTCACTTCTGCCAAAAGAAAAAAAGATAAAAAATTTCATAATTGCCATCAACCATGCTTCATTAGGTTGTTCCATTATTTGAGCAGAATTATTCAGAAGTATTCTCATAAACATTTTTACATGTGGGTTTAAATTCATGAAAAACATGTAGACTCTGTAAAACAATTTTTTATATATAATATGCTAGTATGTGTTTAAAAATATACTAGTTTTGCTAACGCATTCAAATGGAGCAGTGGGATAATTATTTTATCATCTCTGGTCTTATTCAGTGGGATCTAAAAGTTTAGTACTGTTAACAACTTTTTTTACTACTGTTAACAACTAAATTTTTTTAGGGGATTGTCTTTATTACTTGTGCTGAACCATTCAATTCAGTAGTTCAGGAAAGGAAAACTGTAGCTCACTGTCTAAGATGTTTGACTTCTGATCAGAACGTAGTGAGTCCCGTGGCCACTGCTGGGCCCTTGAGCAAGGCCCTTAACTCTAAACTGCACAGTTGTATACATGTTTACATTATGTTCTGCGTGCGCTTATTAAATACAGTGGTACCTTGACCTACGAGTTAAATTCGTTCCGTGGCTTAGCTCGTATCTCAATTTGCTCGCGCATCAAATCAATTTTCCTCATTGAAAATACTTAAAATGGCATTAATCCGTTCCAACCCTCAAAATGACACCCCGTTTTTATGTTTCATGTTATTAAATGAGGAAAATAAATTTCTAAATAACAAATCTTGTCTAAAAACATAATAGAAAGAGTATGTAAAGATATAATAAAGTTTTATTCAGTGTATTTACCTTGGAGATGAGACGACTTGAGCTAACGAAAACGCTGGCGGAGGGGGGGTGTAGGGGGGTGGTAGAGGCGATAAGCGGCGGAGGAGGGAAAACTTTTTTTTTGCTACTCTCTCTATCACTACTGTACACTACGTATCCCTAAATTCAAAATTTTTCACTTTTTCTTCTTTGCTTATCTTAATTTTCGTCACAATCTTCGCTTTCTGGCTTCGCTTCGCCATCTAGCAGCGGCGTCTCGAGCTCGTACCTCAATTTTTTGCTCGCATAACAAAGCAGAAAATCGAACGAGTGACCGCCCGTACCTTGGAAAACTCGTACACTAATGCACTCGTAGGTCAAGGTACCACTGTATCGCTTTAAGTAATTTGGCACCAGTACAGAATGTGTTCTCTATGTTGAGTTCAGTAAGCATTTAATTATGCTCTACTACACTTTAATGCACATGCTTTTTCCACTTCACCACTTTCGTCACACTACTGTAAGTTCTATAAATGATGTGATGTCCTTAACTATTTTAGTTAATACATTTCTATTGCCTGAATGCTCTCCATGGTGCTGAACTGTCCAATTCCTTACTTTGCTTTAAAATATGTATTGTGTACAGTGTTAAACTCTCTAGTTTATTACTTTACTAAACTACACTACTCTGCTTGTGTGCTATCCATGGTGCTGAACTACTTTAATACTGTGTACCACACATCTTTTCTGTTCATATGAAATCTTTATATAATATGCTCTATAGCATGTGTTGCTGAGGTGAATTTTTCACCATTGTGCTTAAATGTACACACCAGTTGAACATCAAAAAAAAAAAAATTCAAAGATTTTCAACATAGCAGAAATCTAAGATTGATGTGTATATTGCTAGGGCTACCGTATAATTCTAGAGCAGAGATGTTAAATTTTCATTGGGAGTGACGAGGATGGACAGGATTAGAAATAAGTTTATTAGAGAGACAGCACATGTAGGACTTTTTGGAGACAAGATGAGGGAGGCCAGATTGAGATGGTTTGGACATGTGCAGAGGAGGGACATGGGGTATATCGGTAGAAGAATGCTGAGGATGGAGCCACAAGGAAGGAGGAAAAGAGGAAGTCCAAGGAGGAGGTTTATGGATGTGGTGAGGGAAGACATGCAGGTAGTTGGTTTGAAAGAGGCAGATGTAGAGGACAGGGGGTATAGAGACTAATGGGAGCAGCCGAAAGAAGAAGAAAAAGAAGATCTGGACATTTATATTTTTTACTTTCCCATCGCGTAAATCTTCATAATATTAAATGTACTAGTTAGTTGCATAGAAACAAACGGAACATGCATGTGTTTTTCAAGAATGATTAAAGCTAGGATTTTCCAAAATTGTTGACAGACCCCCTACTTATCCGCTGGGTAATTATGGATAAAAGATGTACTCAAAGTACTGTCTTTATATTGGAAATTACTAACAGTTCCATAAGATCAGAAAAAGACTTGGCACCAGTCCAGCACTCATATCAAACTCATATTCAAGCAGAAACCCTAAAGCTGTCTGTTAATAATGTGAATGAGTAGGTAGTTAAAAAAATAGAGTCGAGTGTAATTATGAATTGAGTACACTGGGCAGCGTCCAACCTATAAATGAGTTTGAGCACAGAGCAATGGGTCAGCAGGTTTCTGTAATAAAGCCCTGTGATGTTTTGAGGGCCACTCGCCACAAAGACAGATGTCTCACCGCTCCCTGTCTAACCTTCTAACCTCAAAGAGCATCATCTCTCAGCCTGCGCCAAGCTCCAAAGCCGCATGCTCAGAGTCAGTGGATTGGATCGTCTGTCTGATATGACCCCGCTGACCCTCTGGGTTTTTTGCCAACGATTCCCCACGTGACTTTCCCATCGCGAAGCTCACAAATCTATCATCCTTAATGCAGACTGAGATCTTTACCCCTATGTTGCCTCTCTCTCTCTCTCTCTCTCTCTCTCTCTCTCTCTCTCTCTCTCGCTCTCTCTCTCTCTCTCGCTCTCTGTGCGCCTATCTGTCTTTCAAAGTGCTTAGAGGAATAATCTCACTCACATTATACAGCAAGCCTCCAGTTGAAAGAGTTCAGGGAGTCCCAGTTGTATTTGCACTTCTTAATGGCTATTAGTTGTGCTCTCGCTCACTTCCTCTTGTTCTCCAGCACATGGTTGTAGACTTTTTTTTTTTCGCTGCTGTATTCTGTATTACAGTGTTTGATGTCTCTTTATGCTTCGTTTTTTTTTCCCATGGGACACTTTTCACTGTTTCTTCAGAAACCTTCTGTGTATGTGTGTGTGTGTGTGTGTGTGTGTATGTGTGTGTGTGTGCATGCGCACGCATGTGTATGTGCACTACCTTTTTTTGTAACAAGATTATTAATGTGTATATATCCCTCCCCCTTGATTTACTCTAATCATAACCATTATTGGTGATACATGAATATTTGATGCTTGTTCACACTATAATATTGACATTTGCTATCCTTTGGGCCGAGTGTAAGGGCTGGACCACAAGAGAATGCGGTTTCCTGTTGCATTTGTGTGTGAAAATGACGTTATCTAGGTCAGAGCTTATGGACTTCAGTGCTTTTCATAGGAGCATTTCATTTTATCTTTTAGTTTTGTTTTTTTTTCATTTTTTTATGAGTGAAGTTGAGTTAACCGATGTGGATTTTACAAAATGTATGTGAACGTTTTTACATTTATGAAATTTGACTTGCAATGATCTTATTCATACAACTGAGCAGTTAAGGCTTAAGGGCCTTGCTCAAGGGCCCAGCGGTGGCAGTGTAGTGGTGGTTGGATTTTAACTCACAGGTCCACTGAGCTATCACTTCCCATCACGGTTAATGAGATAAATATGATTGTGTTATCTCTGGGGTTTTTTTGACACCTGGATTTATCAAATGAATGCCCTTGTCTGGGAGCAAAGCCTTGACTGTTGAACACTGCGTCCTGCTTTTGTGCTTCAGCGAGTCGAGGTGGCTCAGCGTTCGACGCTTCGAGCTGAAGCCACATCCCAAACCTTTAGATTTCTTCTCTAATCCTCTTTGCTTTTCATCTGGTCGATCTTTTGCTTTATGCTCTTTTATGTTCTTGCTGTTATCATTTATTGGAATCTTTTTCTAATCCGGACTTCTCAAAGGACCGATACTCACAGTTCCAATAAACAAAGAATTTCAGACTTTTTATTTTCACTTGTGTGAATTTATGTGCAGTTTGACCAAGTAAAGCGCTCTGCATCCCTTTGTTCACTGTTTACAATAAATATTTAAAATATAGACAAATTATTTGAATTATCGGACCTTTGAACAATGAATGGTTTGTCACATTTGTTTTCTTTGTGTGTGTGTCTATAGGACATGGCAGTGGGAACATCAATCTTGATGGTCAATGCTACAGACCCAGACCAAGGCACTGGGGGGAGTGTGCTTTTCTCTTTCCAGCCTCCTTCTCCCTTCTTCTCCATTGACGGAGCCAGAGGAATTGTGACGGTGGCAAGACGTCTAGATTATGAAATTACGAGTGCCTATCAGCTCACTGTCAATGCTACGGTATATACACACAAACCAACACACACACACACACACACACACACACACACACACACACACACACACACACACACACTCACTCACTCACTCACTCACTCCAGTCTAACCAGGTAAAAGTAAAACATTCTTCTTTACATTGGCACAAAATAAGAATAGTAGAATATAAAAATACAGTGCCTTCAGAAAGACCCTTTTTAATGTTTTTAAAAGATTATCTTATGTTGCAGTCTGATACAACAATTTTTTCTCTTATTAATCTACACTCTATAGCCCATAATAAAAAAGTAAAAACAGAATTCTGTTAATTAAAAAAATCTTTAAATATCACATGTACACAAGTATTCAGATCTTTTGCAACAACACTTAAAGATGAGCTCAGGTGCCTCCCATTTCTCATGATCAATGCTGAGATGTTCTCAGATGCCCTTATCCAGAGCAACTTACATTTATCTCATTTATACGACTGAGCAGCTATTGGGTTAAGGGCCTTGCTTAGGGGCCCATGGGTGGCAGGTGTTGGTGTTGCTGGGATTTGAACTCATGAACTTTGGCTCCAATGCTAAGATTTAAGTTTCTTGAATGGACATGATTTGAAAAGACACACCTCTCTATAGAAGGCCTCACAGCTGACAATGACTAGATGGAAGAATCTCCTCAGTGCCAAACCCATGGAAGTGTGCTTGGAGTGGCCTGATGAAACCATGATTGAATTGTTTGGCCAACGTCTAAACGTTATGTCTGGATAAAACCAGGCACCGCTGATCAAATGCCCAAAACCATCTCAACAGTGAAGCAGGGTGGTGGTAGTATTATGCTGTGGGATGTTTTTCTGCAGCAGGGACATGGCAATTGGTCAGGGTTGAGGGAAAGCTGAGTGGAGCAAAGTACAGAGATATCCTCAATAAAAACTTGTACTACAGCACTCAGGGCATCAGTCTGTGCCAAAGGTTCAGGTACTGAGTATAGATTAATGGGGGAAAAATTTAATATAAATGATTGTAGTTCCGGCTGCAATATATCAAAATAAAAAAAAAAGTGATGGAGGTTTAAATACTTCCTGAATGCACTGTATATAGTGATTAGTAAAAATGTTATCAGGTATTTACATCAGAGCAATTACTACTGTGATAGTACCATGATTAGGAACAGTAAGGGACAGTTTGTCCTTATATAGTACATTAACACAACTTCATGCCCTTTTTTTATTCCACTACAGGATCAGGACAAGCTCCGTCCTCTCTCCAGTCTGGTTAACTTGGCCATCACTCTCTCTGACATTCAGGACATGGACCCCATTTTCACCAACCTCCCTTATAGCACCAATGTAGAGGAGGAAGCACCGCTGGTCAGTGCCCACACCCATACACACACTTCCAAATTTAATCTGCAACCATCCGATATTGCATTTCACTTTCATCTGAACCACTTTTACCAGTTTTTACAATCCCCCAGTCTCACAGAGTGGCTTTCGAATGGTCGCCTCTACTTTTATCTCTGTAACTTCCTTTTATGGACGATGTCAGACAGCGCACAAGCAAATCTATTCTCCTGGGGACTGTGTGATTATGCTATGATTTAATTGTGGTATTCTATACACGCACGCACGCGTGCACACACACACACACACACACACACACACACACACACACACACACATATACACGTACACTTGCATATACACATACATACATATATATGTATTGGGACACCTGCTTTCCCAGCCATGTGTGGTTCTTTCCCAAACTGTTATCGCAAAGCTGAAGGCACACAATTGTATGCATTTGATGAAGATTTAAACCTGTTCTATGCACAAAGCAAACTCCTTGAAGATATGCTTTGTATGGGTTGAAGTGGAAGCTACTATAGAGCTTATCTCAAACCTAGGGAACACCACTGAGATGAAGTGGAACTCTGACTGCACCCCAGGCCTGATCACCTGACCTACATCAGTATCATGTACATCATGACTTTACTAACCCTAGTGTCTGAATGAGCACAAATCTTCACAAGCACACTCCAAAATCTAGAGGAACATCCCAGAAGAGTGGAGGGGATTATACGAGCAAATGGAGACTAAATGTAGATACGACTAGAATACGACTATCAAAAAGCACATACTTCTGATCAGGTGTCTGAAAACATTTGGAAATATTGTGTGTGTGTGTGTGTGTGTGTGTGTGTGTGTGTGTGTCTGTTTTGTATGTGTGCTTTTTTGTATGTATGTATGTATGTATGTATGTATGTATGTATATATGTATGAAGGTGTGTTTGTGTACTTTGTGTCTATATGTTTGTCTGTGTGTGTATACATGTGTGTTTGTGTACACTCACGTACACACGTACACTCACACACATGTACGCACACTCGTATACTCACACATACTCATCCTTCTATAGTAATATGACAGAATTTATATTTGCATGAATATTAACAGTATGTGAAAGAAATGAGGGTTTGGTGACTGGCTGATTCATCCAAACAAGGTCAGAGAGAGAGAGAAAAAGAGAGAGAGAGAGAGAGAGAGAGAGAGAGAGAGAGATGCTCTGAGCATGCCGATTCTTGGCTCTGTGACTGAGGAGAATTTACTATGACAAATGTGTGTTATGGGTTGCCAAATCCTCTCTGGCTTTAAGCTCTAGTCCCCTAAAGCCTGAATTCGGTCCATTAAAACCTGCTTTTCTTTTAACAGTTACTGGGGACGAAAACAAATCTGTTTGCACACCGTCTTCTTTTTATTGCGGTGTTTCGTCGTGCTGCTGTATATTGTATTCAGATGGTAACAAATAGATGCGTCAGGGACGGACAAATCATAAATACGTTATCTAGCTTACCAGGCAAGGAGATGTTCCAGCATGCTGCCCTGTCCCATTTGGCTTTCGCAAAAACTGTATGGCCTGCTAGTTAGCGAGTTCAATACATTAATACAGATTAAGGAAAGTGAACAAGGATCAAAATTCCAGTGGAGGAGACAGTGTAGACCAGGGGTGCCCAATATATCGCTTGCGATCTACCGGTTGATTGCAAAGGTAGTGTGGGTAGATCACATGACAAAAAATATAAATATTTATTTATGCATTTTTATAGTAGGTAGATCATTTTGACTTGGTCATTTTATAAGTAGCCTACATGCTGAAAAAGTTTATGCACCCCTGGTGTAGTTGACAAAAGTCAACATTTTGCTTATGGCATGCGGATTCAAGATTGGACCAGCAGATGTTTTTCTTCTGTAAACTGAATACATTTAGACCTAAAATGAAAAAAAAAAAAAAACTGTTGCAATTTAATTTTTATTTTCCTGCTTTTTACCTCAAGATGCATTTATGTTCAGTGAATATCTTAGACCACCCAGCTGCTCTTCACTGCTTTCTGCATGATGAAGCTCCTACAAGTTTAAATAGATGCATTTCTTTGTAAATTGGCAGATACATTTAAACGTCTACTATCTCGAGTTACATCCTCAATTAAGATTACTGAGCCTGTTCCAGAAGTAACCATGGAAGCCCACCCCATGACACTACCTCCACTGAGCTTTCATATACTGGATGATGAGCAGATCCAAATCCTTCCTTTCTTGACACATTGGGCCTTCCATCAAGAGGATAATTCTGGGAATCATTCAGCAAAAAATGGATGTTGTGTAATAGATCTATATACCAGAAAACATCTGCTGAAATTCTGATACATCTCATATCCATCTTTGGACCTGAAACCCAAAATGTCCTCAGTGTCTCGCAAAAAAACAAAAATGAGCATTGGCCTTGCAATACTTTTATATAAGACTTATATTTTAATGCCAAAACAATGCAACACTTTCTAAATAGACACACACACACACCGACACACACAAAGCCCATAGATGCACATCAGATGCTGGAGAGGTATCTAAACGGTTGTTTTTGTATCCTGGTGTCCTCAAATTGACATTTTCAGCCTTTTAGTGTCAAACACCATTTGGCTGTCATACTTCATCTCATGAGGGAAGGGAGCGAAAGAGAGAGAGAGAGAAAGAGAGAGAGAGAGAGAAGGACAGGAAGAAAGAGAAAGACTATTGTGAAGATGAGTATTTGGCTGAGTGAGCATTGTACATGTGTGGACAGCGGAGGAACGGCTCTCAAATAATTTCAGCATCATTTCACTTCCCCGAGTTTTTTTTCCCTCTCACTTATCCTTCTTTTCTTATATCATTCTCTCTCACTCTTTTTTTCCCCTCTATCTCTCTTTCTCTCTCTTGCTCTCTTTCAGCAAGGTAAATTGTATTGTAATTGGTGCAGGCTGCTCTTTTAGTACTCATGATGCATGATAAAAGAATTCTTAAATGGTTCAATCTTCTCTTTTGCTGTCACACACACACACACATACACACACGCACACACACGCACGCACACACACACGCACGCACGCACGCACGCACACACAGTGTACTTTTAAGCAGGCAAGTTTGCCAAGTTTGCCACTTATTAAATCTTTATGGAGATCATAAACTGAGCGGCATCCAAAAGCCCAGAATTATCAGGGAGTGTTCCTGAGATCTGCTCCACATGACCTGGGTGTTTTGTATGTGTTTATATGTGTGTATATGTATGTGTGTGTGTGTGTGTGTGTGTGTGTGTGTGTGTGTGTGTGTGTGTGTGTGTGTGTGTGTGTGTGTGTGTGTAGGCTGAAATCATGGAGATGCAATTTTAAGATCTGGGTTAATGTTCCTATTGATGAATGAAATAATGCAACATCTATTTTCTTTAAGTCGCTCTGTTCTGGTGTTTCTGTTCTTGCTGAGAAGAAAATGTTGTATAACAAGGCCCAGTGGGATTGTGTGAGATCAGCGTGTGAGTGGATTTGTGCCTCTAAGGAAAGGGAAAATGCTGACAGTGTAAATGGATTTGAGTTGAAATGTATGTGTGTTCAAGCATTTTGACAACTAGTTGAGGTGCATGGTGGCACATGGTATCAGTGGCAGGCAGTGCGTTTCACCAATCACGATCAACCCGCTTCTTAATATCATCATTATGACGCCACGGCTATAGAAGCCATCAATATTAGAGAGAAACGCAGTATAACAGAGCGCTGCATCACATACAGGAATCTCATACAGTGAGAATTAATGATATTACTAAAGCAAGAAACCCAATGAACACAATTCAACAAGTCTCCTTTCACTGTAGCCACAGCTGCACCACCGCATACATCATCTCCAGCAGAAACATCGATTTTAACCTCATAAAATGACCTGCATTTTTTCCGTGCATTACCAAATTTGAATTTGAGGAAAATTGTGTGTTCCAAATTCCACGGAAAAGAAAACACAGAAATGGTACATGAAAAAGCTTAACTGTTTGAAACTGTTTTTACTTGATCTCCTCACAAAGTCCAGCTTTTCTTCAAAGGTCGGTTTCGTAAAAGTCCTTGTAAGCGTACCTCTCCTATGTCAGCCTTTGTGGAATAAAAGAAACCAACTATTAAATCCACATGCATATATTTATAGCTTGTGCAGTTTGATACAGATGCGGATTATGAGCTAGTGTGCTTTCTGACCATCCAATCAAAGGGGGTGAACATGCTGATGTTATTGGATGCCTTCTAGAGGACCTCGGAGGGGCCTTTGAGCTATATGGAGTGTATGCTGAAACATGCCAGTAGGTGCTGGCAAGTTTCAGCTCATAGATACCTTTGACTCCAGCAAAAACGTAAAGTGATGGCTGAGATCTGATAGAAATTCCAACATAAACTCACAATCTATGAATTGAAGAGAAAAGACTTAATTAAATAAATTAAAGGGAACCAACCCCAGCCACTCTCAGTGCCGGTCCCAAGCCCGGATAAATGGGGAGGGTTGCGTTAGGAAGGGCATCCAGCGTAAAAACATGTGCCAAATCAAACATGTGGATGATCCGCTGTGGCGCCCCCTGATGGGAGAAGCCGAAAGAAAGTTTAAATAAAAATTTTTTAAAACATAAGTCTGTGATTCCAACTTTCGCTAGCAGAAAAGGCACTTTCTGGCCCTGATGGCCTGCCACTGACTTTCACATTTTCCCAGGAACATTTTCTGTAAAAAATAATGAATGTCTATTTGAATTGTGTGTGTACACTTACTATCTGCTTCATGTTCTTTGTGTCTGCAGGGTTTCGAGGTGCGTAAGATCAGAGCGATTGATCAGGATCTGGGCAAACCTCGAGGCATCGGATACACCATTTTATCAGGTCAGTGAGATTCGATTACTCGTCGATGAGAGTGACCGAGTCTTTGTGTCATTGCATTAGAACCTTTACTCAAACATGGGTATCTCGGCCAGATTGAATTAATGCCCGATCTGCTGATATTATGTGCGTCTTTGCTAATGCTGCGCTAATGGCCGTGACCAAAAACATTTCATTAGCTGCAAAACAAGCTTTTGATTAAGATATTTTTGGGCAGATTTGGCAAGGCATTTGGCTTCGGGCCATTTTCCATTAACATTATCTCTGCTGTGTCTAGCCGATCTGAATCTGCCCCATATCCTTTGTGAATTACCACAGAAAGGGCCTTTCATTATAGAACATATCAATGCATTACAATACATTTAATCACTTTGCTTAAGACTTTCTCAGTACGGAATATTAATTATTAATCATGTCATTATTAAGTCACATTAGAATTGCTAGAATAGTGAATTCCCTTTTCATTCAATTCCATACATCACTTGCTCAAGTTAGTTTTTATGACACTTTCCAAAAAAAATATCTATGACACTATATGAAATGTGTTTTAACTTCAGTTTAAAGAGGAATACAGTTTAGTCGAGATTATTCTTGTTTAAATTAAAAATGCAAGAGTGAGGACTTTCTTGACCGTCTAGAGGATGAGGCTGTTTTAATAAAAGTTATGGTTTTAGAATAGCGTTACGGTTTAGGAGATGTTTTTTTAGTAACTTAATATGAATCTTAGTTTGTTTGAACCGTGCCTTGATGCTGCTGTGCTAACCTTCTCTGCAAGTTAATTCACAGTATTTGCATTTAAAGCTCTACTTAGACTTTTGTAAATGGCTCTGGTTTCATGATCAAAACGTGTAACATTTATTCAATGCTTTTTCAGTCTACTTTAGTTCTTATGTTCCTTTCTGTAATGGAAAGTAGTTTTATATTTGAAGACAGGCTTGCAAACCCTGTTTGATGTCATGGACTCCCAGCTAATTTTATTTACTCTCTATTATCATTATCATTATCATTTTATGATAATTATTATCATTATGGAAACTATATGGAAACAAAAAAAAACCTGGAGTAAAGCGACAAACCGGACCCGGCTAACGTGGTTATAGAAAATGTACTGGTTAGGTCTGAAAGTGAACGTTTCTTTTTACCGTGCACATCCTATATCGATTTGCCATTTTTTTTATTATTTTATTTTATTAACGCCTGAACGCCACAGTGGAATCATTGAAATGGACACACCACATTAGCTAAGTTTTAGCGCATTGTTCACTTCACATCCAAATCAAAAGCAATGAGCAATAGAGTTTAATTAGGATAATTATCACATATCAGGCTTTTTTTTTTTTTTTTTTTTACAATTTCTGTTTGATTCCTGGTAATGTCTTTATGAAAAACCCGGGCTGAATAGCTTCAATTGGACACCACTGACGCTTGTCAACTTGTCAGCAACAGCTGAAATTTTTTAAAACTCATTTTCTCTTTTTATGGTTGAGAAACTATGGATGAGATATCTTTCAATCTGATTGCAGCTTAGTAACACCTTTACATTTCTGTCATACAGATGAAAAGGCCACATTTGCACCATTCAGAGCCTTTTTATAGGCCATGACACACATGATTGGAATGGATCTTTACAGCATCCATTACACCGAAGAGACCCTATACCACACATGCTTGTCTCACATCTTATATTATGAAAGCAATTTATTCATGCTAAGTTTTATATTATTAGATATTTTGGTTTTGTATTATTTATTACCATGTTAAAAGTTGGAGATATGTTTCGTTTCTTCCTTTCGGACATTTTTATCAGTCGGGAAATCGGCTCCACGAGCGGGCGAATCCGAGCCGCTCAGCTGCAACAGAGTCAGTAGGGTTGATTGAAGGGAGGTGAAGGCTTGTCAAAGTACTCATTACAGTTCACCTTGTAGGCACTGAGGAGCTTTACAACTCACAAACCACTTCTTTAATATGATGCATGTTGTGTTAGAAGGTTAAGCCAGTGAGTTAAGAATGTGTTTGTTCTTTCGGTCTGGTCGAGTGATTTAGCGCTGCAGGAAAAGCACGGCGATTTTACACATCATACTCATTACTCCTATCAATCAGCTCATACCAAATGCACTCCATCCTTCATTCGGTCCGGTCTGCATTTATTTTTTTGACAAACTGCGAGTCAGAATGAGGCATTTGATATGTGTGATGTGGCTGCAAATGTCCACACTCAAGGACATGGTGCGCTGGTGCATTTCAAACACACTTTGTTTGAGATGATTTATGTCAAACGATGACATTCAGCATCCGGAAACGGAGTCTATTAGCTGATAAAAGCGGCCAGTATGAGCTACCATGAATTCCTGAGCATTCTGCTATTTTATATATAATGCTAGTCACTGTAAAAGGTATTAGAAAATGTGTGGAAACAGTTCATTCAACAGTTCATTCATTAGTTTTACCCTGTGAACACTGTGATAGGATCAGGATTTCAACTTGTCAGCAGGGTGAAGCCTGGAGTCTCCAGACAATACAATTTAAAGGAGCTGTTTGTCATTTTATAGCCTTCTGCATACTATAGTGATGGACATGAATGAATAAAGGTTGCAGCTTTCCAGCTATCTCCATGTAAATCTGTACAGTATATCCCATGTGCGCTGCTCCTAGTGGAGACAGGGCACATTTCTGGGCCAGAAATATGTAGATGTACACTTAGATGAAGATAGTTGTATGAATCACAAGTTTAAAAGTGTACTATTGGTAAAAGTGGGTGGTTTTTACTCTCCTGCTGGTAGGATTGGTTGGTTTTTAGCCCAATGTTGGTAAAGTGAGTGGTTTTTACTCTCCTGCTGGTTGGAGTGGGTGGTTTTTAGCCCCATGTTGGTAAAGTGAGTGGTTTTTACTCTCTTGCTGGTAGGATTGGGTGGGTTTTAGCCCCATGTTGGTAAAGTGAGTGGTTTTTACTCTCCTGGTTG
>JAAIIK010000090.1:3913993-3928412 GCA_014706435.1 Silurus glanis | reverse complement strand
GTGTGTGTGTGTGTGTGTGTGTGTGTGTGTGTGTGTGTGTGTGTGTGGCTGTGGGTGTGGGTGTGGGTTCTGCTAGTAGGAGAAAAGTGTACCAGATGTGTGACTTGTGTGTCCGTCCTCTTGGCAGTCTCGAAAGGGTCTTCAAAGTGCACTCATGTCTGATGAATACATGATGAAGCGCCACAGGAGAATGAGTTTTATGGAAAAAAAAAAAAGAAGGAAAAAGACACTCCTAGATATAACCTGCTAAACCTTTCAGCTACGCTGGCCTTAAGGGCTAACGTTAAAGCCTGGTGAAATCTGTCCCACGTCCAGAAGGAGATAAAAGGAGGATTTAAGATTCTCAACTCCCATCAGGAGCCCCATTTACATAGTGAGTGGTATCACAGCAGTTACAGTTCTGCAATAGTGACCACGTGGGTCTGAGTTCAAATCCCAGCCTTGGCAGAAAGCCTTCAGGTTTTTCTCCATGTCATGAATTTCAAGAATGGATTCAGCTTCATGTTCTGGTCCAGTTAGCTTTAAGTACATAAAGGACATTCGGAGTTGCTGCTTTTCTTGACTGTAGTGGTTCCAGTTCCGGATGTTTTCAGTAACCATGATGATTATTTCAGTATTAACCAGTACAGCTGCTGATTTTTGACAAAAAACTTTTTGACACCCTAATGACTGATGATAATTATTTTACTTTTCAGATATTTAGATCACAAGTTTAACTCCATAATGCCATAGCCATTTGTGACCCAGAATCTAATTGAGCATAATTGGCTGTGCTCCCATGGTGGTAAAGAGACTTGCTCACTCCTGTCGATAAGAGCGGCCTTAGACCATCACAGACATCTGTGCTTACATTGCGATTACAGAAGTGGACACTTAGGGCAGATAGAGGCAATTATAAACAAAATTGCCCCTTTTAGCAGACATTAAGTGCACTTTTGCAGGTATACAGCTACTTAATTCATCGTCCATCTCTTTCTAGGGTTCAGCAGCAATATTGTGGGAAAAATAGTCGACAAGACATAAATACCCAACCAACCATAGTGCTGTGGCAGCTGGAGAAAACTGTCCCTGATATAGCAAGAAAGAAGATTAATACATAAAATATTATGGGGGAAAAAAAACCTGAGACCTTTGGTCTCAGGTTTATATTCCAAGTTGAGGTAAACATTCAGACATACCTACAGATGTAACGCAGCCAGTTGCTCAGGATGTGTGTTCAATGTGTGCCAAAACCAGAGACATGTGCCAGTTAATTATGATGATCTACCACCAGGAGGCGAGATCTTAATTGGACGCATTGCATATCTCAAGAATTCACTTTTTTTTCCCAGATACACTTTAAAAAAAACTTTTTTAAAAATGCTCAGCCTACTTATCCTTGAAACTCTATCAAAATCACTGACTTACATTTGAATATATTGCTTTGTCCACGAATATATATTAAATTATTCCCAATAGTCCATGCTCTTCATTTCATCGGGTTTCTCCTGGGTGGGCTGTCGCAAGGAGCAGCACCAACGGGTGTAATTTTAGATTGGAGATTCTATCCAATCAGATTTCAGCCGTCACATCACGAATTGCCGTAAGACCAGCAGAAATGAACAAAATACGCTCTTGGTACGCTCTTGCGGAGGTGCAGAGGAGACCGGGCTTTTTCAGTAGCCGCCCCCAGATTATGGAATGCTTTACCTCTGTGTATTCGCTCTGTATCATCCTTATCTGTTTTTAAAACTATGCTAAAAACGCATCTTTTTGAATTAGCATATACTTAGTGAGGAAGTTGTATTGAAATGTTTGTTTTATTATGATGTTTTTATTGCTTATTTGTTCTGTGCAATTGTCTATTATAATATGTGCAGCACATTGGACAACCTTGGTTGGGATAAATGGTGCTATATAAATAAATTTGACATTGACATTGACATTGACATTGACATTGGTAGCTTCAAATCCATGTTTAACCAATCAGAATGCGATTAGGCCCCCTAGCTGGCGTCCAATAACGTTGACATTTTCACAGCCTTTAGTTGCAAACTACACAAGTTAAAATATATTTGTGCGGATTTAATAGCTGTTTTTTTTTTTCACAACGATATACAGAGGAGAAGAAACTGGTCGCAGATGCATGAGATACATTCACAAGAAAAGCTGGGCATCGTGAGGAAAGGTCGGCCAAAACAATTCAAAACAGTTAAGCTTTTTCAGTACCCATTTATACTTTTGCGTCTGTAGAATTTGCACAAAAACACACATTTGCCTTCATTTTAAATCCCCAGGAAAACAGTAATGATTGCAAACAAATGCATTTTATGACGTTAATATTGATGCTTCTGCTAGAGATGATGTATGCAGTCATTGCAGCTGTGGCTAAAGTGAAAGAAAACTAGTTGATTTTGTTCATTGGGCTTCTTGCTTTAGTTTCTCTAAAATATTGATGGTTTCTGTAGCCATGGTGTCTTAATGATGGTATTAAGCAGTGAACTGATTCAGGTGCCACTGAAGGTATAGGTGTGAAATGCACAGCCTGCCACTAGAGGGCACATATTATTACTTAAAGTCATCCATAGCCAGATTCTGAATAAATATTTATGTAATTTTTGGTGTTTTCAATTATTTACAATGATTTGTAAAAGTCTTATACATATTAGAGGCTATGTGTTTAGGTCAACAATATGCTTGTGTTGTTTAGTCTGAGACATACACACACACACACACACACACACACACACACACACACACACACACATCCATTGCATTGTTATGGCCACTTGTCCACCTGGCAGACTCCTAAGTGTAGCACTGCTTGAGCTCTGTCATGTTCTTCAACAGGATCTTTATCTTACGACTCTGTAGCTTTTCAATTAGCTACAGGAAAACTGGACTCAATCCTGATAGCTGCTCTAATCCCACACACACACACACACACACACACACACACACACACGCACGCACGCACGCACGCACGCACGCACGCACAGGCTCATTTGCCACTTGCTTTGTGCAGCCTATTTAGAGGCAGTAAGCTGTGACTGTTGCTGGCAGCAGTGTGTGTGTGATCTGGAAAATCCGCTTTTTCCATTCTTTCTCAGAAAGCATTCATGGGTGATATCTGAAAAGCACGATTCCAGCTTTTTTTTTTTTTTTTTTTTTTTTTTACATTTTATCTTTAATAGAATCTTGTTAGGTCTTGTCTAGCTCTTTTCCCAAAGCTGCTCTTTCCTTTCCGCCATGTACAAGAATCAGAACCAGTTGCACTGCATCATCGTGATCTTTATCCAGACACCATCCGACACCATCCATGTTTCTAATATGTAAAAAGGGGGAAAGTGATGTCTGCTGAAGCATGTCCATGTCACTTGCATTCAGACATCTAGAGTCAGGTCAAGAATTCGGTCCTGATGAGCTGAAATCGCTCCAAGAATACAGATGACACTTTTTTTTTCTAGACAGATCAAAGATCACAGTCTTTTTCATGACGTTGATTATCTCTCCAGGGTCCGAGTGCTCTGGATAGAGTGTTGCCTTATGACCCAACTAATA
This sequence comes from Silurus glanis, assembly GCA_014706435.1. NCBI lineage: Eukaryota > Metazoa > Chordata > Actinopteri > Siluriformes > Siluridae > Silurus > Silurus glanis. The sequence goes on along the minus strand of JAAIIK010000090.1, from coordinate 3,924,872 downwards.
AATTGTAAGGCATAGACTCTCTCTCTCTCTCTCTCTCTCTCTCTCTCTCTCTCTCTCTCTCTCTTTTTCTCTCACTCTGTTTCTCTCTTACAGATTCTCTCTGATCGTGATCGCTAAAACAGACACCGCTTTCATTTTTAATCCACATCCTGGCAGACACACATAGCCGTGTTTTCCTCATTTCAATTCATCCATTGCGGCATCACTCTTGACTAAAGCCTTTCAGAAATGGCCTTGATCTACTCGGTTTGTTTAGTATAATCTATTCCAGTTTCAATATCTGACTTCATTTTTTTTTTACCAAATGCAGAAAAACATACAACTACAAGAGCATTAATTCTATACCATCAGCTGCTGTGTGTATAATAAATAATTAAGGTGGTTTTATGCTTATAGAATAATTAGACATTAGTTTCAAATATTGTGTTGTCTTACATTGATTTTTGGTGAACAAAGGTTCTGGAACAAATAGATTTCATAAGTAAATAACACCTAATATTTGTCTTTCAGTGGTGTCCTAACTGAATCAGTCCACCTCTTAATATCATCATTATGATCCCACGACTATGGAAACCATCAGTATTATAGTGAAACGCAGTATAACAGAGCTGCATCACAGACAGGAATCTCATAAAACGATGAATGAATGGCTTTACTAACGCAATGAACACAATTCAACAAGTCTTCTTTCACTGTAGCCACAGCTGCACCGCCCACATACCTCATCTCTAACAGAAGTATCAATTTTAACCTCATAAAATGCCCGCGTTTTTTTTTTTTTTTTTTTTTGTCCTTTACATTTTCTTAGGGATTTAAAATGAGCAAATGGTGTGTTTTTGCAAATTCTACAGAAAAGGGTTCTATAAAAAAAAAAAGATTAACAACCAGTTTGAACTGTTTTGGCCGACTTTTCCTCACTATGTCCAGCTTAAAAAAAAAAAAAAAAAAAAAAGGCCATCTTAAAAATGTCCCTGTAAGTTTATCTGCGACTGAATCAAAATTTTCTCCTCTTTCAGCCATTGTGGAATGCAGTTGCTGCAGATGTGGTTTAATAAACTTTAAGGTTAAGTATTGCATTTTATTGCCAATTCTAATTTGGTCTTCTGAATCTCGCTGCTTTGCATCTTGTTGTATGACTCCTATTGCTGCTCCTGACAGCTTCTCGAGTTACCCCTGCCCTGGGAGATATTTGGTGATGTCACCAAAGTCGAGTGTTGACGGAAGATTTCACGTTGGTTTATTATTTTTTCAAAAGAACTTTCGCAGGCTTTGGAGGTGAGACCCATAGCTCAGTCGAGGTGTGAACATTCAGAGCTCTTCATTGTTTAAATAGTCTTTATAACAGGGTACGCTCGGGCAACAAGGGAATCCTGGCAGTCACATGTTTTGATCACTGTAAAAAAAAAAAAAAAAAGGACATAAAAGGTACCAAAAAAGTAGTTTTTACTAAAATTCTCATTTCATTATTCTTTTTAATTGTTTATATACAGTAAAATGAAAATGAATGGAAAGTCGTAATTGGTCTTCATTAATGTTCATGATGTCTTTAATGTGGCTCAGTAGAATAAGTAGTCTCAAAGAGGCGTTTGTTTATTTTCTACCTGATGAGCATGGTCAAAGCATATCAAAATCCCCGTAGGTTATGTACAGGAAGCAGAATTGATTTGTTTGTCTTATGAGTCCTCTGGTCCGAGTCGTTCGTTCTTTTAATCACGTGACTCCTATAAACGCTATGTAATGCATTCCACAGGAAACCGATTTGAGTAGTTCATCTCATAATCCCTCTGGTCCGTTCATTGTTTAGTCACGTGACTCCCATAGATGCTACACAATGCAACTATTGAATATGTAACATTTGATATTATTTCTTATCAGAAGAAAGAAATAAATGAAAAGACTCAATAAAGATTCGAGAAAAAAGATTCAAGTCACTGACATGATCCGATCTTCCGATCACTGGTCGGAAAGTGGAGCATTTTTCCTCGATTCCAAACTATTGTTGTGAACGTAGCCATAACTCTAAACGCACTGCTATCTGATAGATTTCCCAGCGTGCGCATTTGTATTTGGGTAATTTCTAAAGAACTAGCATAATTCAGTTGGACGTCCATTGAATAGAACATGAACCTTGAGATTCATGTGAACGGTTCACATTACGCCATTCCAAATCCGATGAAACCGAGCTAATTAAATGCACACTAAACCTTGCATTAGCGTGACCGAGGGCCAAGAAAACGCGCTGCACTCCTGTTACGCCCGATTAAACGCTGAGTTGAAGAGTGTGAGCATGAATGTGTGTGTGTGGTTCCAAGTGTGCATAGGTTTTGACAGACAAGCAATAGGCCCATTATTGTATGGCGATGACAGACGCATTGAATAAAACACCAACCCATTTACGTTAAATATTAGGTTTATTCGCAGAAAAGGATGTTATAGTGCATATTTTCAACCATACATTTCTATCTTGGTCATATTGTGTTGTTTTTTTTTTATTGTGTTTTTATTTAACGGCTTTTTTAAACAGCTAGCATGGTAAGGTAAGGGATTTTACCTGTAGAGACAGAAAAACAGCAGGCTCTTTAAGAAAGTCATGTACCTTTAGACTGAAATTTATATACCATTCTATATCTATTGGTCATGAAAATCAGGAACGTTTAAGTCTAACGTGTGTGTGTGTGTGCGCGCGCACGCGTGTGTGTGCGTGTGTGTGCACAAGTTCAGTCACATGTGTGAGTTGTGGATGGCTCGGCTTCTCATTTTCCAGCTCACTACTGGCAATAATGTGAAAGCTTTGGCAATGTGCCCATGTTCCACACCTCTGTATTGACCTCTACACACAAACCCACACACCCATCCACCCACACACCAACACATCCACACATCCACACACATTATTTACTCTTATGGCAATTATTCCTTTTGTGGAGACCTTTTTCTGGTCGAACATAAAATTCACAGTGTATTAAAAAAACGCCACTATTACACTCTGTTTGCATTCAGTTTTATGCTCCGTGTATCTGAAGTAGAAATGAATTTCCCTTCGGAGTGTGTGTACGTACCAATTTGAAACACGTTTCACATCCTCAACCTGGCAGGATGAACTTCGTTTGGAGCTCAGTACGAAACCTGAGGAGTGCAGAAAAACCCTGGGATTTTTATTTGATTAGTTCCATACGTTTTGTTGGTTAGAATCGATTTCTTCCGTAAGCGTTGCACATTTTCAATGTCAGTAATTACCCTAAAAACCTGATGAGTTAAAATAACTGCCTCATCATGGTAATCTCCTTGTAACCATTTAGAAATGTTGATGTGGCCTTTCATTTTTGCACCCGTGGTGTTTCTGAGAGCCGAAGCCATGGCGAGAGCAGTGAATTGAAGCTTATTATGGCACGGATCTGCTCTGTTACTTCTGAAAAACTACGCAATCTTCTGCTGTGATTGTGTGCACGCATGTGTTAAAAAATCAAAAAAGAAAAAATTCCACGCACTTGCAGATGTGCATAAGTGTGTGCTCGTGTATTAAATGATACACGCATGCAGATTGGATGCTTTTTTCCATGCTGCATGTGCATTTAGTCTTCCACAGGCATTCCTTTATCTTGTTAACTCTGCATATGTGTGCGTGTGTGTGTGTGTGTGTGTGTGTGTGTGTGTGTGGTTCATCATCGTGTCTCCGCCTCCGCAGGTGTGAATGACATGTGAGGACGGCAGTGGGCCGTTTAGTACACTGCTGTTGCATTATATTATAATTCTGGTCAAGCACACAAAGCAATTTCGTGCCATCACGGATACTTTGACCCTCCCAGTGTGACTGGGCACCAAACACGTGCCACTCAGCTTCAGGACCATCAACGTTCGGAAAATAATGCAGGGGCTAATGCAGCTCAAGCCCATGCTCACGTTCAAGGTTAACTACAGACATTTGTAGTCACTCAGCAAATATTTTATGTGTAGAGATTAAAAAAAAAAAAAAATCCGAACTGTATATCCAGCACAATTAATTTTATTCCGTTCAATTCAAGTTTATTTCTATAGCGCTTCTCACAACGGGCTTTGTCTCAAAGCACCTTTACAGAATGAAAGAATTATAGACCCAAATTTACTTATGTTTAAATGTATGCTTATTTATTCCCAATGAGCAAGCCTGGGGCAACTGTGGCAAGGAAAAACTCTTAAATGTTAAAGTGCTCCAAGGAAGGAACAGTGGTGAACCGGCAAAAGGGTTGTGGTTGGCCGGGGCTCATTGATGCACGTGGGGAGCGAAGGCTGGTCCGTGTTGTCCGATCCAACATGCTGTATAAGCTCCTGTAGCTCAAATTACTGAACAAGATAATGCTGTTAATGCTCGACGGGTCAGAACTCAACACAATATTAGTCAGGTGGTCATAATGTTATGGCTGCCACTCCTGGTCCCTGAGCAAGGCCCTTAACCCTATAGCTGCTCAGTTGTATGAATAAGATAAATGTAAGTCACACCTGATAAGAGCCTCTGCCAAATGCTGTAAGTGTAAATGCGACTGTAGACTCTTATTTGCATGTCATCGCCTTCCATAGTCTAGGTCACTTATTTCACATATCATTATAGAAGATATTTAAGTTTGTTGCCGTCGATAAAACTGCAGGAAAAACGTACCCCATGCCACAATGATGAAATAATACCAATCAAACCAAGTTACTGAGAATCATTGAATCGCTTTGGCTTTCATATATGTGTAATGTGTGTTCATGGATCTGTTAGTCCAGTGCCTCATCCATCCTAAACCTCTCAGCACGTCACTGCTTCATGAATAATCACTTTTTTTTTTTTTTTTTTTTGCAGGAAGCTGATTATCACGTTATGTAAATACGCATATTTGTTGTTGTTTTTTTATTGCCTCATTGAGAAGTATGTGGTGTACTTAATATCCCAGGATCATTCCGATATATCTGTAGAACAACTGACATGGACTTTGACATCATCTTTTGACTGTAATTAGTTTTCCAGAATGACAACCGAGATAAAATATTTGCACGTCTCCTCTGTGATAAAACTCTTGCATCCAGACGGCTATAAATGAATTCTGTCAGCTTCCCCCTGCACGAAAAACCGGCTGTTTGCAACGCATACATTAGTGTGTAATTCACTCATTTATAGAACTTCAAAACCATTGTAGCATCGCATTAGCAAATATAAGATCAAGCTTTATCATGTGGATGGTTAGCTTGTGGGCCTGGTGTTGTTTTTCTGGTTTTATTTAATGGGGATGTGGTAGCTTAGTGGTTAAGGCATTAGACTTTGGACTTTCCAAAGGTCATGATTTCACATCCCAGCCACACCAAGCTGCCACTTTTGGGCCCCTGAGCAAGGCCCTTAACCCCATAGCTGCTCAGGTGTATGACTGTGTTAAACGTCTGCCAAATGCCGTCAACGTAAAATGTATTTTTCCCCCCTAAAACCACTTAAAAGGGATACACAAGTCTTGATATCCCAAACCGACAAGACGCTACATCCAGCGTTTGCAAAAGGATGTCACCTTCGTACACGCTCATTCGCTAAGACTCAATTTACAGCCAATCCTTTTTCCACCGTTCTTTTTTTTCTTCCACAGTTCTTTGCTTCCACCTCTGGCCTCAATTCACGAAAATGATCCACAAGGCTGTGTCTTTTTTCCCATGCTTTGGTTTGTTGTCGATGGCCCTCTGTCACCCCACTCACAGTTCAACAATGGTTCGACCAGGCCCAAGTGGACAGAGACCAAAAACAAGTCTGACCCGAGGTTAATCTCGCTTGCCCTCACTTCTGTCAACACGACCCCATTTTGCCGTTATGAGACCTTATGTTCAAACACTAGTGCACTTGATTCACAGTAGCGGAGCCAGAGGACACAGGCTAACAGCAGCATACAGCAACAAACATGACACAACAGAAGAGAAAACTGGTGTCTCTGAATGACGGACGGATTTTTTTCATACATTGGTTGATTCTGCTGCAGCATTTTGCTTGTTCTTCAGTCCTCAAACCTGAAGGTTTTGGTCTTTATCAGGGGTCACCAAACTTTTTTTTTGTGAGGGCCACATAATTTTTCCTATAATATATATTTAAATTTACTTTTCTAAATATGTTTTAGGCTTTGTTCAGAGGGCTTTTCACAATGTGGGGGCTGTAGTTTGGGGACCCCTGGTCTACAGTGTCAGAGTTTGAAAAAACTGCATGTGTGTTACAAAGTTCAGAGTTCAGTTGTCTTGGTGTTAGAGTGCGTATTTTTGGTGTTTCAAAGCCCAATTTGAACTCTTTTAGCGCCACTTGACCGCTGCCACATACATATATACTGTAAAGTTGATCCATGTAAATTGCTCTGTTTACTAAATTATGTTCTGCAATCAGTTAAATTATTACCATACTACAGTATACAAACCCATACTGATAACCATTCTTTAAGACTCCTGGGACTGTTTGACTCCGTGTCTTGACTCATTTTCAGGTTATGATGGTCATTGTAGCGCATTTCCATCATAACTCGGGGACTATCTGTACTAATGTGCTTGATGTTGAGATATTTAGTTCTGGGATGAGAGCAGAAAAGTGTTTACAATTACAGTAGCAGCTGAACAGTATTTAATCCTGATTTTCCACTAAAACAAGTGTAAGACTTGGGAGGGGGAGTGGTGGCTCCAGCGGTTAAGGCGCTGGGTTGCCGATCGGAAGGTCGGGGGTTCAAGCCCCGGTATCGCCAAGCTGCCACTCTTGGGCCCTTGAGCAAGGCCCTTAACCCTCTATGCTCCGGGGGTCCCTTACGAGGGAAATATCAAGGTCCGTGACGTCGGAGTGACGTGGGGCCGCCTTCCCGTGGGCTCACCACCTGCAGGAGGGACCGTAAGGGACGGTGCTGTGAGGATTGGGCAGCAGTCGAAGGCGGGGGCCTGCTTAGACTGCTGCCCCCGCGACCCGAATTACGGATAAGCGGGAGAAAATGAATGAATAAATGAATGAACAAGTGTAAGACCTGGGCATTTTGAGAAGTGTGTTTCCATGTGGGCCCATCATGTGGACTCACAAGTGCAGGATTAGTCAGGCAGGTTTGGAGGGAGAGAAGAGCTCCAGCAGTAGACGTGTGTCAGGAGGATCAGGCCCAGGCATCACATCAGGCAGCAGGAGTGGGTGTGCAGTTCAGCCGGAGGGAATCCCCGGAAACAAAATGGCTCGTGTTCTGTAGTAGTCACACAAAGACTCGGGCTATTAAACAAGTCCAATAACACTTTGAGGGCTATTGTTTCGAGCCAGATTGCTTCCAAGTTAGAAACTGTGAGAAAACTGAAAATCACATACCACTGAAAGTTCATAAAGTTGATAAAAAAAACAAAGTTAGAGCTAGTTAATCTTACACACTTTTGCCATGGAAATGCTTTTATAAACGATATCAAAGGGTTCCTACATTATTTGTTACTTTAAGTGCTAAAGTTGGGAATAACTAGTTTTTGGTTTAATACCAGAATCTATTACAGGACTTCTTTTCCCCTCTCGTCCCATTCTGTTATAGGGTTTCGGTGCATACAACTCTATTTACCGGCGTAATGAAAGTCAGCACGTGTCCACTAATTTGTCGCTTGGCTGACTTGATAAATGCAACCGAGCATTACTATCGTCTACGCACATTTGCTAACCCGTAACTGTAGGCTAATTAACGCTGCTCGTGTTAGACTGTCTGAGATCAGGGTTGACGGAGTGGCTCATGTAGTAAATCGGTCTGCTGCGCAGAGATAGCAGAGGAGGGCCGCTAAAGGCTGCCACTACTGTAGCAATGAGCTAGGCTTAGCAATGGAGAGGAGATGATTGGACTGGGACTAGCGTTGATTTTACAGCTCTTACGCATGCAGCAGGCAAACATGCTCGTGTGGGGGGATACGAGTGTGTGCTTGAATCTCAGGGCAAAGAGAAGTCATTTCACTAGTAAACTCTGTGTTAGCATGCTGTGCTAGTATTTTTGGGGCTAATTTTGTTGTCATGATACTAATGAGCTCACTAACATGGAACAAAAATGGACCGGTTGTAAATGTTATTATTAGTCGTTATAACCTGTTATTTATTTGAGCAGTTGGTTTTAACACCTCTATATCCTAGAAATGATAACAATTACATAATATTATTACGTTTTCTCAGGCCGTTGTAAATTTGTCATAAGTTTATGAACATTTCAGATGCCAATTGATGCAAAAGATGCAAACTTCTTGAGTATAACATCATTTACGAATAAACTACGTGCCAAATTTATGGCACTGTGCTGCAGTGGATAAGAAATCAAAAACAAAATAACAATTTAGAAAACACAGTGACAATTACTAACAAACCGGTAAAGGTAGGTATAGTTTGTGAATGGAATACTTACCGCTGATTGGACGGGACATCTGTCACTCAGGATATGCAGGAAGTACAACAGCCTGTAGTAGGAGTAGAAAGTGTGCAAATGAACTTTGGTTATTTTCTTAGGTTTAAATTGATACAAAAACTGGTTTATAGTGAATGCAGCGCTCCACACATACACAACAATTAAAGTTAGATACACAATTTCTTACTTCTTGTATACCATGAGTGACCGATAACTCGTCCAATCAGTCATAAGCTTTCAATTCACAAATGGAATTCCGCGTTGTCTAAATGCATAAGTTTAATCTTTTTTTTTTAGAATACAATTCAAATATAAAAGGCTTGAAACAGCATCTGAACGGATCCTAATTCAGTGGTTGTTAGATTGCGCTGACTTGATAAAATATTTGCCTCTAAGTGAAAAATAATCTTCTAAATGAAGATGTTTGTAATTTTGGCATGTGGTGAATCTAATCGTAAGAGTTCGCATTCTTAGTGCTTTTGCCAATTCTAACCTATAATGAATGGACATTCAGTGCCACCCAGATGAGGATGGGGTTCCTTTTTGAGTCTGGTTCCTATCAAGGTTTATTCCTCATACCATCTCAGGCTACGTCTGCACTAATCCCGTTCAATTTGAAAACGGCGTTTTTGTCGGAAAAAACGCTCAGCAGCCACACTTTTGTTTCAACTGTTTCGCGAAACGTAAGATGCTTCGACCTACGTTTTTTTGCCTGCAGGTTATTCACTTTCCGACTCTTTGAAATGTCAAGACAATGACTATGTGACATTGACTGAAAACAGTCTCAGTGTGGACAGAAGACCAAAACTGAGAAAAACATGCATTTTCAACTTATAGGCACTAAACTTATAGGCATTATAAGTTCAAATTTAGTTCAACCTGCAATACTGATCTGTGCAAAGCTGCTATACAAATAAAACTGAACTGAATTGTATTAAATCAGTCCTGTGCATAAATACCATCTGACTGTATTTTGGAGTCAATTTTTTTTTTAAACAAAATGACCAGGTCAAGAGTGCTCAGAGTGTGTGTTAGACATATCTTCTTTTCTCACATACACACACACCTACTTGTACCACCCTCGGTCTGTTAGGTTTCCCATTGCACAATGGTGGCAATTTGGATTGAAATGCATGAAGCCATGCATGCTCTAATGCGCACAGTCTCAATTCAGTAGCAGCGCTTCGACAAAATGATTTTGTCATGTCCAATTTAGCATAACAATTGCTCTGACTTGAGCTGCCATCGAAAACGATTATGGGATGAAGAGATGGGAGGAATGCGGGAGAAAGGAGGACGAGGAGGACGAGGTGTGTAGCTCCCTCTCCATATGGCAACTAACTAGCATGTTGTGAGCAGAGTTTAGACACATGAAAACATAGAAACATTTTATTATTAGTAGAAAGATTTGTCACAAATAGTAATGATTCATTTTAAACATAAACCTAAAAGTTAGAATTTTGTTCTCATGAGCTCAAATAATTTTTTTCCACACGTTTGCGGAGTCTCATGCTTGGCCTTTGACAAACTTCCTAGTTAAGCCTGCCTGGAGGAGGCCATCCACCAAAACTACTACTGTTAATGTAAATAGACATTAGTCAGAGACTTGCCACCAAGAAGCCAGTGGCAAGTCTCAACCTGATGCTACCACCATCATGCTTCAGTGACCAGATGATATTCTCAAGGCAATGAGCAGTGTCACATTCTTCTACCAATGACAGAAAGTTTGGGGTTTGCTCTTATTAGCTAAAAATAACTTTTTTTTCCACGGGTTTGCTTTGGCAAACTCCATCATTTGACAAACTTCCTTTTCGCCTTTTTGTCAGTGAGATGATTATCCTCTGAACAGCGTCTCCCATGTGAACTGTGCTGTACATCACTTCAGCTTTCTCAAACACAGTGAATCTTCACTTTTATTGTCTCACTTCTCACCTCCTTCTTTGTGACAAAGTTGTTGTTTTTTTTTATGATAAATGTAATTATGGTTAAATCAGAGTTCATCTTTTCACCTTTGGCTCTTACAACACAATGAAAGTGTTTACAGTTGAGTTCTGTGTTGTAGGGAAATGCTCTTTTTCTTTTCTTTTTCCTTTCTTTCTATCGTCTCTATTTACGGTCTTTCCTCTGTTGTGATTCATTTCTTTCTTTTATTCTTTTAGGGAACACCAACAGCGTGTTTGCTTTGGACTACATCAGCGGATCGTTGACGGTGAATGGCCGGCTGGACCGAGAGAGCCCGCTGTATGCTTCAGGATTCTCGCTCACTGTCAAGGTGTGTGTTGTTTGAGTATGTGTGTGTGTGCAGTATGTGTGTGTGCAGTATGTGTGTGTGTGTGTGTGTGTGCAGTATGTGTGTGTGTTTAGATTTAGTATACATTCTCAGGACAATTCACGCTGTCAATTCGAATTGATTGCTAGTCAGGGTTGCTAATCAGCGCCGTTGATTACAAATGACAAACACCACGAGAGAGAGAGAGAGAGAGAGAGAGAGAGAGAGAGAGAGAGAGAGAGAGAGA
>JAAIIK010000090.1:3882328-3898383 GCA_014706435.1 Silurus glanis | reverse complement strand
TGTGTGTGTGTGTGTGTGTGTGTGTGTGTGTGTGTGTGTGTGTGTGTTTCATATGCACTTTCCTACATACACACAGTATGTATACCTTATTAGCTATGTATGTACTCCAGAGACAGGTCATTGCCGTTTAATAGAAAACTAACACTATTTAGCTTTAAATATATATATATATATTTATATATAATTTAATATAAAATTTATATATACAGTATGTCTAATGCATTTACATATATGGCATTTGGCAGATGCCGTTATCCAGAGTGACTTGCATTTTTCTCATTCATACAACTGAGCAGCTATGGGGTTAAGGGCCTTACTTAGGGGCCCAGGCTTTTAACTCTAATGCCTTAACCACTATGCTACCCCTTCCCATAAGAGTAATTATGATTGATATCCCTGGTTATTACACGAAAAATGGCCTGAGACACATGGATAATAATTAATTTTTGTATAATATACCTTATATCTACTTAAACGCTTTTACATTTTGCTTATGTATGTATTCTTCTTGTTTTTGGTGTGGTGGATGATGATAGAAAAACTTCCTGAAATTTCTCCATACTGGAATAAAGCTCAAAAGCACCTTTTTCCCATAAGTTGTAACGTAAATGTTGTCAACCTGTCAAAAAACACGATGCACAAATGCAGTGAAAAAATGCGTAAAAATGTAAAAATACCTAAAAATCTCTAGTTAGAATAGAACTAAAATTACAGGTACACCAGTGTCTAAAGCAGACCATCCAAGCAAAGCATTAAGTACATTTATTGAATACATCTTAACTTTTTTTATGAATTTGTTTCTAAAATTGGGTTAACTAAGCCGAAGTCTTCTGAAGCAAGTTTGTAATGATTTAACAGGTTATCATATCTGGTGTCGTGGAGGCCATCTGCTCCATGCCCCACAGGATTCCCACTGGATTTCCACAAGACTCAGTGATCGTTCCTTATTTGTGATTTTTTTTTTCTTTCACTCTCTACTACCTTTGTGAGATTAAATCCTCACAGGACTTTCCATACCTGATATGTCGATGACACTCGTTTTATCGTCTCCTTTCCTCCCTCGGATTCACCTCCCTTCGTTCGTGATTTGACTCATCCTGAATGTCACATGAAAGTGTATTCCACCTAGTATATATTGCTGGAAAATGTGTGCTCACAACAAGATCCTGCCATCCTCCTGGAGAACACTATGATCTGATCATCATCTTGCTTTCCTGGCTGAGGAATCATCTTAACATTAGAACAGTTCATTTCCCAATTCAGAGGCCAATCAAAATCTCAGTCTTTTGTCATATTGGACTTTAAGCTTCAAGTACTTCCTTGTCACTTCAACAGATTCAACTGATGCATAGTTCTCCCTCATTGTTCCATTGCTGTCTTTCCTTCACTGTCTTTTCATCCTATTAAAATGCTGATGCTTGTCGCCGAAGCTGAAAACAGACCACCTACTTGACAATGATGGAAGAAAATCCCACTTAGTGCCTGCTTCTTTTTAAGACACAGTCTGTGGGACTTATTCATTTATACACCATTTTCAGCAATAAACATTGCCTCAAAGCAGTATTGCAAGAAATCCGGATGTAGATTTCAGAGTTCAGAGTGGCAGGAAAAATTCCCTGAGATAACACCTGTGATTCCCGTGGGCTCACCACCTGCAGGAGGGACCGTAAGGGACGGTGCTGTGAGGGTTGGGCAGCAGTCGGAGGCGGGGGCCTGCTTAGACTGCTGCCCCCGCGACCCGAATTACGGATAAGCGGGAGAAAATGAATGAATGAATGAATAACACCTGTGAAAGAAAACTTGAAAGAAGCAGAGATTTAGAGAAGCCCATCTTTATGTGCACACTTTGAAGCCAAACACTACTAAGTGTGTAGAAAAGATGTTCACTATATGAGCATCATAGTGCTGTATGATTACAGCAGCAGTTCTTATGTACTGTAACTACAGCTAAGATTATCCACTGAAGTCTGGGTGAATCTTGGGCATAAACAGTTTTGAATAGAAGTCCTAAAAGGCCATGCATTAGAATATACTTTTCTTTCTTGTTTTCTCATGATCACGACTTCATTTTCTGGTGATCTCAGTCATAACAAAAGTTGTTTTGCTCACGATCACGACCTAATTTTCTCATGATCTCGACATAAAATTTGTTTTCACTCGACCTCGACATAAAAGTTCTTTTCTTGTGATCACGCATTCATTTTCTCGCGATCGCAACCTAGCGAGTCCTTTTGTCCTCGTGATCACATTAATTCTCAAGTGATCTCGACATAACAGAAGTCGTTTTCTCGTGATCACGGCGCGCTGCCACAAATGGTTATGGTTATTTTCCATGATGTGCCGATGCTGCTGCTTCTAGAACATACTCTCGTTCCGAATACACAGAACAAGTAAGTACTGATCATGAGGAAACAATGTTTGTTATGTTGAGTTCATGAGAAAATTAAGTCGTGATCATGAGAAAACAAGAAAGTAGCAAATACTAAAATGCATGGCCTTTTAGGGCTGCCGTAGTTTTGTTCAAATCTTCATGGATATTCATGTGGGACCATCCAAAGCAGCAGAAAGTGAATTACTTTCACAGGCCTGCCATCTCTCATTACACAACCAAGGTCTTCCGCATCCCCACTGTCTCAATATATGAGTCTCTTACTGTTTTCAACACTGCACTCACGAGATATCATCTTGTCCAGTTATTGAGACTGGACACTGTCCAATTTTGAAATGCTTCATGCATGCGAGATCGTAAGACCTCTTCATAATCAACATTCATCTCATTCTTTACGTCGTGCTCTCGTGCTCTGTCTTCAATCCTCCTTTTCTCTTAGAAGGAGTTATCACTCCCTTTTCCTCCTCAAATCCCTCCATTCCTTAAAGGAAGAAAGAACGACACTAATGAGGCACATTCTGACACATCTAGGTTTGACAGGATCTCTTCCACCACCTGTGGGATCATATTAAGTACGTGTTTGTATGTGTCTAGCTCCAAGTTGGTGTAGCTCTTTCCCAGTTTGCCTTGGTGACTAACAAGAACCCGTGCAAAGGTGGCATTATGCAATCACCAGGAATTCTGGGAAATGAATTCTATGCCATTGGAAACCACCTGTTTTGTTGTGAAGCATTTTTGGCATCCATCCTTCATTTTCAACCTCCTGTTTCCATCCCTGTTTTCTCGTCCTTCCATCATCTGGCCGGCACTCTCCCTTGAGACTGACTTTAAGCCTTGTATCACAGTGATTGACAGGTGAGGAAGTAACACCATACTTTTCCACCCAGAGTGCAGGGGCAAATGTGCTCTCTTGGACATCAGGTCATAGATGGCATTCGGTTTGAATTGCTGGTATTCAAACTCATGATCTTGTGATGACAGTTTTTTTTCGCGGTGACACGCGAGAGGTCTAAAAAAAAAGAAATACAATAAATAAATAAATAGAGAAACATTTCTGATGTTGTTCGGTCACTATACAAAAAATACTTTGTAACATCGTGAGTCTTTTTTGTTCTTAGTATTCGCTATATTTGAATTGAAAAATGGTTTTCATCTGGAGGGACAGTAGATATTCATTTATTAGAGGAACCATGCAGGTGGGACGTTTTGGAGACTTGTGAGAGAGGCGACCGAGATGGTATGGTCATGTGTGTATATATATATATATATATATATATATATATATATATATATATATATATAATAGATAAAAAACTTATGGAGCGATGTGGAGGTGTACGGTCCGCTGTGGTAAAGGAAGCGGCCAGAAGAAGAAGAAGAAATAATGGGCTTTTTGCAATCTTTTTAAAACATTTTTAAAATTGAAAATTATGTGTGCAACAGTAAATATTAAACAAACACTTATACATTGCTACAAGCACACATTACCAATAATCGCCTCCTTTTCTCCATCTTTTTCTCACTTTTCTCTCTCCGGCTCTTTGCAGGGAGTGAACAGTATGTTTGAGGTGATCTTAATGGGAAACAACTCGGATCACTTCACCATCTCCCCCACGTCGGTGCAGGGCCGAGCTGATATCCGTGTGCGTGTGGCTGTGCCTCTGGACTTCGAGACTACCAGAAGCTACAGCTTCTCTGTAAGTAGACTATTGGCCTTATCCTAATCTGGCTCACATAATATTCAATATTTATAAAATAAAAATAAAAAAAATAGGGCAACTAAAATCTAAAACCGTCTTTGAAAAGTCTGCATGGGGGAAAGAGCGAGTGTTTCAGTGTGACATCCACGATCACAAGTTGAAAATGTTGCTGTATTACACATTAGAAAGAAACATGCTACTAAAGAAATAGGGGTTAAATAATAATAATAATAATAATAATAATAATAATAATAATAAAAATAATAATAAATAAACCTTTACTTTTTGGGTCTTTTTTGGTTGTTTTACTAGAATATTACTCATAAACAAAAATTTTAAGTACAGATGCCACTTCAGGTATAAAGCCAAGAAAAAACTGAAGAAAAAACTTTGATCTTTCATTGGGACAATGAGACAAAACACTCAACCAAAGTTTATGGTGGCTTGAATATTATGAGGAAAGAGTGAGTTCTTAAAATGTACCATTTTGCTGCAATACACATTAGAATAAAATGTGCTACTAAAATGAAAAAAACAAACAAACAGTTGAACAATAAATAGATCTTGACTTTAGTTTTTTGTGGTTGTATCACAAGAATATTAGTCATATGCAAAAATGTTACGTGTAGACACATTTCAGGTATAAAGCCGTCAAATTGAAGTCAAGAAAAAAACTTTCATTTGGACAACGAGACAAAACACTAAGCCAAAATGTATTGAGGCTTAAATATTAAAAGGAGAATATAATTCAGAAACTTTGAAACTCAGTATAATTGCACTAGAGGCAGAATTCAGCATGCCAGAAAAGATTATAAATCGCATCCCAAACCCAAAATTCAGGAGACATTTTCATGCCAGTTCAAGCAAAGTTCCCCAATGATCTCCAAATATCTGTATCTGAGAGCTGAGGATAAATGACTAAACATAGGGAAAATAAAGAAATACAGTAATGAAATATATTCAATGATTTGGCCAGAGTGCTGCAGAATTTCAGTTGGTGTTAGATTTTTGTTGCTTCTGTAGTCGGGGTGACTGGAGCACAGCCTAAAGCATCAGTTCGTCGTGTTTGAAGTGGCACGCTGCCGCTCTCAGAGGAGAAGTAAATTTAAGTTATGACTTGTCTCGAAGCTGAATTGGGTATAAAAACAGACATTTTATAGCCTTTTTTTTGTTGCAGTTGGAGATTTCTAGAAAACCTTGGCTCAGCTTATCACTATTTGTGTCTGAGCCTTAAAGTCTTTCTCGATCGGAGTTAAGCGGCAACACTGCATTCCCACTGACTGCATTTAAATATTTAATGTTTTGGAGCTGTATGAATATATAACCTCTGCTCTAATATGCAGTATATGTGGCATTTGGTTAGAGTAGCTTTTTCTTTTTGTACACTGAATATATGACAGGACACTGAACTTAATGAAAGAACTACCAGGACTTTTCACGAAACGGCTTTTATTTCCGTCCACTAACTACAAAGTTAATATTTCCCTAAGCGCTCAGTCTTGCATTTCTCCTTTTTTGGTCAAGCTGCAGCGTTTTAAACGTATTAAACGGAATCGTCCGTCATAGTGACGGCGTCCGAGAGCGAGCGGCGTCATTACCAAATCAGCTACGTAGATGAATTAATTACACCGCACAACAAAGTTTTTGCTTCTTGAACACTGTTGGGGGTTCCTTATAGATTTTTGGCTGATTGCGAAAATCACATCCAAATTTGCCCATCACATAGCGTTTCATTGCAATCTTAAGTTTTGTCATGTTTTTTCTTATATTTGTGTCCAAAAAATTTTGTTTCTCTAAAAGACCTACAGTATGAACAAAGTTTTGTGCAGTCTGGGCATGCCCAGGCATGAAATCAGGCCAGGTTGGAAGCTGTTCTGTGGAAGTATGCATCCTGGGCATGCCTGGGCAGGCCGGAGCCAGCTTGACACTGACTCAGCAGGCTATGAAAGTGGCTTGCATAGACAGATGCTGCTCATTGGATTAATATAGATGTTACAGTGTGTACATATTGTTTCAGAATATAGTATATTGCATTAGTAGCACTGTAACAAGTAATTTAGATGTTACAGAGCCCCACATTACATTCAGCTGGTAGACAAACTTCTCAATGCATACAAAACAATGAAGCGTAACATGTCACTCAAGATTAATTTCCCTCACTCACACTTGGACTCTATCCATGCAAATCTCGGTTCTGTCAGTGACAAACACGGTGAAAGTTTTCACCTGGACATTGCTACAATGGAAAAACGATATCAGGGCAACTGGAATCCATCAATGCCTGCTGACTTCTGTTGGACACTGCAACGTGATGCACCAGACATTGAATACAAACGAAAATCAGGAGCAAAACACTTTTAATTGTGTTAAACCTAAAAGGGTTTTAGAAACATCAACAAGATTAAATACATTATTGCCGGTAAACAGTTAACTGTCTATTTCTCAGAGTTCCTACATGACGCAGCAAAAACAAAACTATATTTGTGCGTACCCACCAGGTATCTATCAGCAAAAACTTTTCAGGAAGCAAAACTTTTCCAAAAAATTGGTCTGCAGTGTTATTGATAGTAAAAAGCTGTTCTTGATTAGAAAACTTTCCGCAATTGTGATTTCCATTCAGCTGTATGCCAACGAGTCTGTGGCAGAGCACGTGGGCTTCGCTCGGGTCTTCATCGATCTGCTCAATGAGAACGACAACAGGCCTGTATTCAGCCAACTGCTGTATAATATCAGCTTGCTGGAGAGCACAGCAACCGGAACATCACTAGTAAGAATCCAAGTAAGTACACACACCCACATCCATACACCCACACACACACCTTAACACCATCAAAAACAAGCTTTTTGGTGGAGATACATGACATGTGCAGTTTTCTTGTTTTGTTGGCTGTGATCTTTAATATGTTTGGAGGGCAACATTCTCTCTCTTCTTAATTTTGTAAAGCAGCATGGCCAATTAAATGAGAGAGTTTTTTTTAATCAACCGCCAATAAAAGATAGAAATGCATGGCATGTGTAAGTGTAAAGGCAGAAACACTGGGACATCTGAATAAGTGGTTTTCACTTTGTTTTAAATACTGAACAATCTTTAAATAATGAAATAATGGCAGATATGGCCAAATCGAGCACATCAGTAGTCCCCGATTTACGATGGATATGTGAACCGTTGACCGCATCGTAACTTGAAAATGACTTGCACACAGGAACACTTGCATACACACAGTCGAATCCCAAAGATGAAGGGAAAAAATGTTTTATGTAAATACATTTATTATGCTTAAAAACAGAGAGAATTGAAGATATAGAGGCTGCGATCAATACTGCAAGAATTCAACTTTGGTCCAGATTCTGACTGAAGTGCTGGAATATGTTTCATTATCCCGTGCTCAGTAAGGTCATTTCTGAATCATCGTTACCATCAATAATGTAAAATGGCCAACACGTTCAGTGCAGGTGCTCATAACTTTTTATTTCGTCTTTAATTCACTCACTTGTCCCCATTTGTCACAATAAGTGGAATAGAAATCAATACAGATCAGTAAAAAAAAAAAAACTTCTTCAAGCGTATCATTGACCTTGTGATAGACACAGATTGAGACTGAATAGAATCTTAAATCATGCACTAGCCTTTATTAAAACAATCTTTAGGGTACAAATATATGTTTATTTGCTTTGTTTCTGTCTAAATATCATAAAATATGATTGTATTTTTTATTTATTTAGTTCTCTTTATCTGAGCTTTGCTTCAGAGCTCATCACAAAGGCTAAATCCCAGAAAAACGACGCTGCTGTATTTTCCTGAAAGTGCATATCAATTCCCTGTCCATGTATTTCCTCCTTCCCTTTAAGAACTCCTTTATCGCCCGACTGAAAAATGCATGAAAGCCTAACTTTGGTTGTTGAATGATCTATTTTTTTTTTTTTTTATCTTTCTCCGAGCATGTTGCAAGCCTGACTTCTGAAGTTGTTTTTTCTTTACAATACACCATGTTTTCTAAGGAGTCCACTCAAGAACTTTTTTTTTTTATCTCCGATACTCCACTCCTTTGTGCCTTTCACTGACTTACATTGAAAACTTTATGCTGGCTTTAAAAAACTAAAATGGACCAGCAACAATCCATTAACGTAAACCCTGCCCTGTGTCTCAGCTGCCTGAACCTGTAGGACACAAACACATTTGGCAAACGCCCTTATCCAGAGCGACTTACACTGATCTCATTCATACATCTGAGCAGCTATGAGATTAAGGGGAAAGAGTTGGCAGCTTAAAGTGGTTCGAATATGAACTCATGACCTTCTGATCCAAAGTCCACTGTACCATCTTCCTATATACTTTATACTTTATTTCCCACATGGAAATTGTTGTTTCTTCGCATATCTCAGTGATGTAGGAAGCTGGGGTCAATGCTCATGGGCAGCCATGATACCCCTTTGTGCCCCTGGAGCACAGAGAGTTAAGGGCCTTGCTAAGGGCCCCAAAAGTGGCAATACCGGGCTTGAATTGCCGACCAGTAACCCAAAGCCTTGACCACTGACCTACCACCTCCCCTCAGTAACAGTGAAATTCTTTCCTCATATATCTAAAGCTGGGGTCAGAGTGCAGAGACAGCCATGATATAGCGCTCCTGGAGCAAGGAGGATAAAGGGCCTTGCTCAAGGGCCAAAAAGTGGCAGCTTGGTGGTGCTGGGGTTTGAACTCCCAACCTTCTGTTCAGTAACCCAGAGCCTTAACAGACAAACATTTCTGTTTGCGTGGGGCCCAAGTCTAATTACTTTCTCAAGAGAAACATCTAATCAGTAATTGAAATGAAATTAACCATAAATTATTTATTTATTAAAAGTTGGCTTGGGTAATGCAAACTTTGGTTTAAAACAAAAATAATGATCTTTCCCAATGTTAGATCCGTGAAGTAAATCTGTATTTTCAGTATATGTAAAAGAAAGCATTGCTCTTTGTTAGAGAACCTAAATTCTCGTATTTTGATGTTATATTTAAAGCACATTGACTCAGTAATAACTTGAAGTGTTGATATGTTTGTATGAATTTGCTGCATTTACAGTAACAGCAGCTTGTGTATGTCATTCTGTTAGCACTGTGTAACTCCTTCTCAGACAAAGCTCTCTTCTCTCTCTCTCTCTCTCTCTCTCTCTCTCTCTCTCTCTCTCTCTCTCGCACTCCATTCCCACTCCCCACTTAATTCCAAGCACCACCTGTAAAAGGTTTAATGCCTGGTTTTTAAACAGCTGATTGATTCTTATTGTTTCCATTCATGTTCCATAGTAGCTTTCCATCAATCCATCGCCATCACTTAAGATATAAACGGCGAAAATAATAATTCTGCTTCACGATGTCCTCTATGTGCGGCATGCTGAATCGCTTTTGATTTGCAGCAGGACGGCGAACCACTCGGGTCACATTAGATCATTCGCAATGGAGAAGCAAGCAGATGTAGATCCAGGCTTGTAAATAATACATGAGAGTTGTTGTAATGTCATGTTTCCCCCACTAATGGACAACTCATATTCATTCCAAGATGCTTCTGCACTATATATGCCTTATCTAGCCCGTTGGCCATATTATTGCAATGAGTTATCTTTAGAGAGCTAGTATTTCAAACAGTGGTCATGGATAAGGATCTGTGCTAGTGGCCAGAATGTTGTATATCCGTCTTACCTTTTTCCACAGTAGCTCTAGGTAATATTTACCAAAACTCTTTTTTTCTCTTAGCAATGTCTAGAATATTCACATCGATACTCTAACATAGAGCAGCGTATGCTTACCATGTGTATTCTTTGTGTTTCCTGCCAAAAGAAATGGTACATACATTTAAGACTGATATTAGAATTTTTACAAATGCTGTATCTAGAGTTCTGTAGTTTTGACGCTTGAAAATAAAAGTTGAGATTTTTGCACCACTCTAATCATAAACGATGCATTTAAACCCAGTGGCGGGCCGTGCATTTCATACCCAGGTCTTCAGTGGTGTCCTACCTGAATCAACCAATCTCTTATTACCATCATTATGACGCACAGCTATAGAAACCATCAATATTATAAAGAAACACATTATAACAGAGTGCTCCATCACAGACAGGAATGAATGCCATTACCAAAGCAAGGAACCCAATTAACACAATTCAACAAGTCTCCTTTCACTGCAGCCACAGCTGCGCTGCCTGCATACATCAACTCTAGCAGAAACATTGATATTAACCTCATAAAATAACCTCCGGTTTTCCGTGCATTTTTTCCGTGCATTATGGTTTTCCGGGGGGTTTAAAATAAAGGCAAATTGTGTGTTTTTTGCGCAAAATCTACAAGAAAGAAAACTCGAAAGTGTTAATGGTTTACGATTAAATCCAAACAAATATATTTGATCTTGTGCAGTTTGCTACGGATGCGGTTTGCAAGCTCTGACTGGTGCGCTCTCTGTCCACCCAATCAAACGATGTGAAAATGGCAACGTTATTGTACGCCTGCTAGATGGCCCCAGAGTCACCAACTTGAAATATAAAGATAATAGACTATTTGGAATAATTTTAAACGTATTTCTGAAAAAAAAAAAATATATAGTAAAACCCTCAAAGGGCATTGATTCAGGCAAAATATCGCATCTAATAACGAAAGTAACCAGTATAACAGTGTTGTGTTTAGACCGGTAATTTCATCTCTCTTTTCTTCCACTAAGCAAGGTAGAACAGCATCGTTACAATCTCAATTCTTGGTATCTGACAGCATTCACTCATCCGAACCGACTCTCATTAGCGCTTAACAATGTTTAATTACTGTTGTTTCCGAATAATCTGCCATTCTAATCGTTTTCCCATTTAGCCCACGGCCTGTTTACCATCTTATCTGACCATTAAAAATGTCTTACTTTATGCTATTAATCAAGTGTAGTTGATGTCTGATCCGGTAGCGAAGACCTGATTCTGCTCAGGGAGAAGCTCATAAAACAGTGGTGCTTTTTACGACTGACATAAAACTGCTGCTGTTTTACAGGGTTGTGGACATTGAGTGCGGTGTTAAACCGTGTTAGATGACCTTTAATTTGAAGTCTTGTTAATGGCTTTATATGGAGGACGATTCACCTCTGGGTTAATACAGTCTCGGAATAAAGCCTGGAAGATGGAGGGAAATTAGCATTCATTCATCTCACACATGAAGGTTAACTGTACTGAGTAGTTTGTCACAATATTATGCTACCTGTGGCATTTAGCACAGTAGAATGTGGGTTTTTTCTGTTTTAAGAAAATGTCTAATGTAAATTTCCTTGATTATTCTGTCAGGTCAATATACAATAGTACATTATCTTCTT
Source organism: Silurus glanis (assembly GCA_014706435.1). Classification (NCBI taxonomy): domain Eukaryota; kingdom Metazoa; phylum Chordata; class Actinopteri; order Siluriformes; family Siluridae; genus Silurus; species Silurus glanis. Next base: position 3,886,975 of record JAAIIK010000090.1, on the reverse strand, counting down.
CTAAGCTTTTAGTTTAGTTTAAAAGCAGTAATTCTGATCAAGTTATTATACAGAAAAAAAGGGAAAATTGATTTATGCTCTATTGAGTTTTTCAGACAATCTTTAATCAACAATCCCAGCTACATATTATTACCGTCTTGAAGTTTCATACATTTTTTTTATTTTTTCCTTAAAACATATTATTCAGTAAATTTCACATTACAATAAACATGAGAAACCCAAGCATAGCCGGACCCATGTTTCAAACTCTTTTGGACCTATATTAGTCAAATCAAGTCAATTCAAGTTTATTTCTATAGCGCTTTTCACAACAGACATTGTCTGAAAACAGACTATCTCTATTTATCCCTGATGAGCAGCCATGGCGACAAGGAAAATCTCCCTTAGATGTTATGAGGAAGAAACCTTGAGAGGAACCAGACTCAAAATCCTCATTTGGGTGACATCAAGAGTGTGATTATAGTCTTTAAACAATACAGAACACTGGAGAGTGAGAACTAACATGAGCACTGGAATGTAAGATTATGAGTAATGTACTTTCTACAGTCTTTTACAGTCATTTGTGGTTATGGAACCAGGAGCTACTGAGGAACTCATAAAATAGCTCAACATTTGAGCTCATCATAGCTCCAACACCAGCTTCTCCATGCCAGAGCCTTTAAACACTCAAAGAGGTCCAATGTCCAAACTCCACATGAAGTGGAATCCAATTGGCGCTGGCACGTCTCTAGATGGTTCGGGATGTTTACGGGGCCGGCATCTACTTCTTTAAAGGTCCATAATCTTCATGAGGTGGGACGTGACTAGTGCAACCTCAGGATGTTTCGGGATGGGTGGAGAAAGAGAAGCAGTGGAGAGCAATTAGCGTAGCTGCTGTTCATAATATTAACAAGCACAAGTTGATAATGTGCATTTGATCAGATGTACTGGAGCACGAGGTTATGATATGTGATGTGTGTTATGTGTAATGTGTAGGCTTTGCTAAAATGGTATGTTTTAATCTGCACTTAAACTAGGAGAGTGTGTCTGAGCCCTGAACACTGTCAGGAAAACTATTCCAAAGTTTAGGTTCTAAATGTGAGAATGTTCTACCACCATCAGTGGACTTTGCTATTCTAGGAACTACTATATGTCTGGAGTTTTGAGATCTCAGGGAGCATGACAGATTGTAGGGTGTTAGAAGACTGGAAAAATAAATGGGAGCTAAACCATTTAGGGCTTTGTAAGTAAGTAGCAGTAGTTTGTAGTCGATTCGAAACTTAACATGTAGCCAGTGTAGGGATGATAACATTGGGGTTATTATTATATTAAAATAAGAGGTGTAAAGAGTTCCTGAAAATCATACGTTAGTAAAAGAATAGACACCTTCACGCAAAAGTTAAAAGTCACCAATTCCATTATGGTTTGGGTAAAAGTCTTTAAGTATCTGATTTGAACAGTTCTTGAGTATTCGACTCATATTGAACGTAGGCTCAAAAGATGCACTTGTCCTCAACACCAAGACAAATTTGTGGTTTTATTTCCTGAAATACAAAAACGAATTGTACACCTCAACACTGCATTAAGCAAGGTGAACACAACATCCACGTCAACATGCCAGAATGCAAAAAAAAAAAAAAAAAAAAAGACAAAGTAGTAAAGCAATCTTTAAAAAAAGTAGCTTCAATTAACAAATTAAATGATAGGATCATGTCACACAGTAGAGGAACTGTTAATAAATAAAATAAAATCAAGTACTTTAAAATAAAGTAAATATAGTAAACCCAAATATTCAGAATGTCTGATATGCGAAATGTAATTGGTAACCGTCATTGTCAATTAAATATAGTAAAACTAGAATGTAGCCCAAAAATTACTTAAGTACAGTAACCAGAGGTGGAAAGATTTTCAAAATATTCTACTCAAGTAAAAGTACGGTTACTTCAATGAAATTTTACCTCAATACAAGTAAAGTTACCGGCCTAAAAACCAACTCAAGTAAAAGTAAAAAGTAGCTCATAGTCAAATTTGACTAAGGGTGGGGGTGCAATAACAACAACAACAACAACAACAAATCTAATAAAAACTAAGCCTATAACTTGAATCTAATGTAATTTATGGACTTTTGCAGCAAAAAAAACAATCTCCTGTTCTAATGTTATTTATGATAATGCGATAAATCGCAAATGCAGATTCAGAATTCAGGCAGTGAGCTCACGCATTGAACTTTCGATTCGACGACATTTTGCTTTCAGCTGGATCTGCATTTCTGGCGTCTGTCTTGTCTTGTCTAGTTTCCGGCTCGCAATTTTTTTTCCCCCTTGCATTATTTTGATTATTATTTCTTTCATTCAGTAATGGATATGATTTAAAATGTAGTTAAGTGCAATACTTTGAACAAAACATACTTCAGTAAAAGTAAAATTACAGATTATAAAAACTGCTTTCAAAAGTAGAAATACACAAAAAACTACTCAATTACAGTAACACGAATAAATGTAATTCGTTGCTTTCCACCTCTGACAGTAACAAATGACATTTATTCAAATCTTTTACACCACTGTCATGAATGTCATTTAGATATTTTTTTACTGCAATATCGAGTATTATACTATATGTTCACATACTGTATATCCAAATCACTGATCATTAATGAAATCTGATCATAGTAATGAATGATTTAATTGAACTAGAACTAACTTCCAATCTTTTATTTATTATAATTTTTTTTTACAAATGAATGCAAAATGATAAAACACGGCCTTTGCATGACATCTTTAGTTTAAGCTTTGGCAAACAGGCATGGTCAAAAGTCAATGTGAAATTTTGTCTTATCAGTGATGGCTTGCCTGATAGAGTGAATCATATAACTCGAGGCAACATGATGTTTATAAGATTGCTAAATACACTATATGGCAAAAGCATTGGAACACCTGACCTTTTCAGCCTGTGTTTTTTCACCACAAAGATGGAGACATGCACACACACACACACACATCTTCGGATGCAGTAGAATTACATTTCCCCTTTACTTTAACTAGGAGGCCTAAACCTGTTCCTGCATAACAATGCACAAAGCCAGCTCTAAGAGGATATTGGTTAAAAAGGTAGATCTCCTGCTATAGAGCTCAGACCTCAACCCTACTGGACACCTTTTGGGATGAATTGGAACTCTGACTGCACCCCAGACCTCCTCACCTCACCTATATCAGTACCTGGCTCTGCTAACATCTGAGGAACTGAATTAGCACAAATCTCCACAAACACACACCGAAATCTAGAAAATCTTCCCGAAAGAGTGGAGGTTATTATAGAAGAAAATGGGGACTGAATATGGAATGGGATGTTTGAAAAGCACATAGATTGGGGACATTTAATGCATTTGGCAGACACCCTTAAGCACAGCAACATGCAACTATGCAGTTCAGGGTTAAGGGTCTTGCTCAAGAGCCCACAGTTGCAGCTTGGGTTAGTAGTGCTGGGATTTGAACTTGTGACCTTCGGATCCAGCGTCCAATGACTAAACTACCTCTCAGATATCAATTTTATGGTCAGATGTGCACAAACACTTGTTCATGTAGTGTAGCTATAGTTAAGAGGTATTTACTTCCTTAACTGCTTCTGATGGAGAATTATTTTAATTGGATTCACCATTAAGGAGACGCTATTAGACCTTTAAGTGTTTTAGATTTAATATTCAATGGATTATTTTTAATGATCGTTTCATCCCAGTCAGACTTGAGGCAGGTCTTGAGACTATCCATGAAAAACGGAGTTGTATACGGCAGTTAAAAGTTTCATTTTATTTGTGATTCTTTTTCTAGACAACTGCTCAAATCAGTAAACTTATCCAAACTTCCCCTTGAGTTGAACTTGACCTAAATGTATTATATGCACTTCCTGTCTGAAAAGCATGTTGTGTTTTTTTTTTAATATATAAAAAATCTAGGACATGGTTCAAATAAAGGGCGAAGTCAAGATCCATGCTGCACACTGCACACTGTCGACGGCTAATAAGGCCCTTGCGCTATTTGTTTGCCTCTCGGTTGCGTTGCCGAATTGAAACTATAGAGCGCTTCGGAAATGCCGTACACGTTCTGGCACATGGGCCGGGTTTTACAATGAGAATACGAAGTCGTAATTTGTTGTCTGCTTGAACCACTTTTTGTTTGTGATTCTTCTCGATTTATTCATTTACTCAATGCTGCACAGTTTAAATATTTACACGTTGCTGGAGGTTTGTTATGGCTAGCATTATCATGTAGCAGAGACGAAGGAGCCATTGCTTTCACGTACTCACTTAGATGCTAATTTGGGCTAATATGTAAATGGAACTGCGCAGGAACACAGGAAATGGAATGGCTTTTAGTTATTTATACCCAGGACACACTGGATATCTATAAGGCTGCATTGTTAACTTGTTCCTCTATTCTAAATGGAGAGAAGGTTAAGTGAGGAAGTGAGCTGTGGCATTATTTTTAGCATTTAGTTGACTTTTTGTAGCATTGTCAAGTGGTCTTATACAGTACTTGTGCTTTTAGGTTTGTGCAGTTTTTCACACCGTGTTTGTGTTCATCACTTTTAGCATTGCTGATCATTATAAATATTTATAGTGATTTACTGTGTGTGTGTGTGTGTGTGTGTGTGTGTGTGTGTGTGTGTGTGTGT
>JAAIIK010000090.1:3864682-3875214 GCA_014706435.1 Silurus glanis | reverse complement strand
TGTGTGTGTGTGTGTGTGTGTGTGTGTGTGTGTGTGTGTGTGTGTGTAGCACTGGATAGTAACTTTTCTCATGAACAGAGAATCAAATCAAATCAAATTTTATTTGTCACATACACATACATACAGAGTACGACATGCAGTGAAATGCTTTATACGACGGTCCGGTATGAGGGAATAGAATGAGGAGAAAAATAAACCAAGAGAAAAATAAATAAAATACAAAAAAATAAATAAAAAGAATATAATAATATATATAAATATATATATTATATATATAATATAAACTATATAAAATATGTAAAGATATATGTGAAAATATATATTATAGATATATAATATATCTAAATATATAATATATCTATAATATATATTTTTATTTTTATTTATTTATTTATAAGATATAAATATATAATATATATTATATTATAGGGTGTGTGTCTGTGTGTGTGTGTGGCACTGGAGAGAAACTAGAGTTATAGACTGTTTTAACTAGGGATGTGTAACTGAGGTCGATGCGATTCGTATCTCGATGACAACAATTCGATACATTAAAGATACATATGAAGCAGCTACTGATGCGATATGATACGATTAACCCCTATTAAGATGCAGTGCGATCCGATTTCAAATTGATTGAACACTGTGCTTTAATGCAATACGATGCAATGCAACAGGCCTTTGTAGTGCAAAAAGAAGAAAAAAGATCAAATAAAACCAAACGTTCTTTTCCTGTTCTGGCTCTAGGATGTTGTAGCTCTACCTCTGCCAAGTTAATCTGTATTCCATGTGACTCTCAGGACACGCCTCGGTCTCCGTAGTGTTATGATACGTCATATTCACGTCGCAGCTGCGGGGCTGAGAGAACGCTCTTGAGAAACTTTTTTGTGAGGAGAACTTATTCTACATAGAAAATATTGGTCACAAATTATTGATCACTTTTTAAATAATAAAGGTTTAGCACATCTACAAATAATTATATATAAATCCAATGCACATTTTTTGAAATAGATGCATCGCACAGTTAACTGTTAATGCAGGAATATTTTTTGTTCCCTTCTTATTTCTGCTCAGCTGATCTTTATAGTCAAATATGAACCCGCCTTGTTGCAGGATCGCCTGCCGAGACCCCAAACACAGCACTGAAGCATGGCCAAAAGGGATTTTCCGTTTCTCCCAGAGGCTCACTGAGATTTCGCAATTGTTGCGTCATTCCAGATGTGATGATAAAAACCGAAGTCAAAGCAAAAATGCTACAAACTTATAGATTTACACATACAGACACGCCATGACACATTTTCCTCCATCACGGCTGCGACTTCTAAACGGAAATGATATCAATTCGGACTTCGATATAAATTGAGAGTATGACGTTGATTATGTATGACTTTGTATCTCTGTCTTCTTCAAGGCCACGGATAACGATTTCGGCACGTTCGGTGTTGTGAGCTACTACTTCAGCGACGAGCCTGACCAGTGAGAAAATTATCCCTTCATTTTCAAATTTCTGAATGACTTAATTTTGACTGGACGCTAATGTAGACATGCTGTCTGTAACTCCGCCCCTGCAGATTCTCGTTGGACCCTCAGACAGGCTGGGTAACATTAAGGGGTCGTTTGGATTATGAGCTGACCCGCCGCTACACTTTGACCATCTTGGCCCGGGACGGAGGAGGGGAGGAGACCACAGGACGTCTCAGAGTCAACGTGATAGACGTGAACGACAACGCTCCTGTTTTTCAGAAGGACGCCTATTCTGGTTCACTCATGGAAAACCAGCAAGTCGCTCAGCAGGTGGCCAGAGCGAGGGTGAGTCCTTAAAAAAAACAAAAAACAAAAAAAAATAAATATATATATATATATATATATATATATATATATATATATATATATATATATATATATATAAAATGTAATGTAGTATAATGTAATTTGTTAATAATTGAAAATAGTACAGTGCATAATTTAGACACGATCATGACTTCATAACTTTGCAGCACGCACCCTTCTTATAAAATGTTTTACAGCGAACGCTCATTGCACACCGATCTACTGCTCCATTATAACTAATAACAATTAGTCACATCGGTTCCAAACTATTGCTTATGGTTCAGTGTCTCCGACTCCTACTTCCAAAATCCCAGGCTTTCCTGCACCACCCTGTATATATATATATATATATATATATATATATATACTCTCTATAGATATAGCATCTCCAGAACTGCAGTTCTTGTGGGCTGTTCCTGGTCTGTAGTGGACAACATCAGTAAGGGGGACCGACATAATATTAGGCAGGTGGTCATACTAATTTAAATATTAGTAAAAGATAACACAAGTGAACACAACATGCAGTTTTTATTATTGAGGGAAAACAAAATCCAAAACTGGCAGGAGGAAAAGAGGAAGGCCAAGGAGGAGGTTTATGGATGTGGTGAGGGAAGACATGCAGGTAGTTGGTTTGAAAGAGGCAGAATGTAGAGGACAGGGAGATATGTGCTCTATATATATATATATATATATGGACTGAAGCAACCTAATAAACTACGGTCGTTTACAGTGCCAGGGCTGCATGATGGTGAGTGACTGTCCAGAACGTAGCGGTTTAAAAGTCGGCCAAGTAAACCAGCATCTGAGGCGAGCTGGTGATGCAAATTTTAAACTCATGGTGATAAAATCTTATTTATCTGTTAGAGTTATCCAACAACTGTCAATCAGCCAAGAAATACGGCATGTCAGAATTTAATGTCAGGAGATGGCGAGCCCAAAAAGACAGTCTTAGAAATGCTAATACTGGTTTTCAAAGAAAATCTTACATCCGGTCCTAAAAGCGCTTGAAGAAATTGACCCGCAAGTGTGTCAGTACGTAGCCAGTACACATATATACACACAACAATCACATCCATCATCTCATGTTCATTCAGTTTCCAGTAATTTTTTATTCAAAATAATATGTAAATGAATCAGAGTAAATACAATAAATGTGTTAAATGTGTAAATAATAAAGTATTATACATATTTTATGGAGCAACTCTCTCCAAATACACGTCAGACGCTGCACAAACGTCTGTGCCAAATCTTTTTACTTTTTATATTTGGATTTGATTCGGCAAACTTAGGTCAGAATCAGGAACAATGTTAAACAGCTGGCAAGAAAACTAGAAACTGGGAAGATAATAGCATAGAATTGGCAATTTTTTTTTCCTTATTTTCTAAACTATTTTTTTTTCTTTCCTTTTTTTTTCTTTCCTAAGAGTTGTGTTATATATATTTAACAGCTTAAAGTTTGCATCTATTTGCCTAGGAGATTGAGATTTAGCTATTTCTGTAATTCTAATAATAATATGACTGATCAGATACTTATATCTTAAGAGTTGGCGAATAAAATAATACAATAGCATCGACATACAGTATCTTGTGTAGATAATGATGAGTGCATTTTTCTCTAATATTTTTTCTCTAATTTATATATATATATATATAAAAAGGGTATCTGCAAGAGTGTAAGAGAAAGTTTATAGGACTGTGGTGAGACCTGCGATGTTGTATGGTTTAGAGACAGTGGCATTGAGTAGAAGACAGGAGGTGGAGCTGGAGGTAGCAGAGCTGAAGATGTTGAGGTTTTCGTTGGGAGTGATGACGATGGACAGGATTAGAAATGATTTTATTAGAGGGACAGCACATGTAGGACGTTTTGGAGACAAGGTGCAGGAGGCGAGATTGAGATGGTTTGGACATGTGCAGAGAAGGGACATGATGTATATTGGACTGCTGAGGATGGAGCTACCAGGAAGGAGGAAACGAGGAAGACCAAGGAGGAGGTTTATGGATGTGGTGAAGGAAGACATGCAGGTAGTTGGGGTGAAAGAGGCAGATGTAGAGGACAGAGGGGTATGGAGACGGATGATCCGCTGTGGTGACCCCTAATGGAAGAAGCAGAAAGAAGAAGATTTATATATATATAATGTTGTGTCCTCTTCATCTAATTGAGAATGTTTTGGAGCTCCTCTTCCTGCTTCCTGAACCTTTTTCTCAGCATCTTGTTCTTCTTTAGATTTCCAGTGTTGTCAGCGTTCATCGTGTCCTGCTGTCTGGTTCAATCACTTCACTCTTTAGCACTCATTAAACTCCTGTCTCGGCATCTAGCCTCTGTATTATCGGTTAATACGTCATGTCAGGGTTTGAGCGTCTCTCGAGTCAGCTAATCACACTTCTCATCTGAGTGGTACCCTGAGCGATGATAGACAGATGGCTGGAAACGGGCCTGTCACAAAGCGTTTGCTTACATTCAGACGTGTTGATTTATCTGTTGGTTTCTGCAACGTGTGTGTGGGAACGAGTTTGCTCCTGGGTTCTCGCGAATTCTGATTTTGAGACTGAATCGCTCACGAGTTTCATGCAACGAGTGCAGAAACATTTTTCGGTCGTCATAGAATGAGAACGCCGAAGCATTTCACTGCATGTCGTACTCTGTGTGTACTGTATGTGACAAATAAAATTAGAATTTGAATTTCATAACATGGCAACAGTGTGAAGTTTAACCCTAAAGTTGATTATTTACCCTATTTATTTATTAATATAATCAAAACAAGTCTGAAATCTCTGCATATTTTTCATAGTTTTATTGTTTTATTTTCATCGGTTTCGGTTTTTCACTCTGCACTGCAAAAACCCAGTCAAGACTTATAATCATTTTTCTAGCCATAAAAATCGTATTGATCTTATTTTAAGAATAAAATACTATGCAAGAGCAGATTATGTATTTAAGACTTTTTGCGAAGTTGTTGTGTAGTTTGATTTCTATTTCTCATGTCTCACATCTTTCAGTGTTCAGTAATGGCAAAATCCATACAGTATTGTTTTATGTTGCAATAAGTTTAAGTATTTTCAGAAGCAGTAAGTAATTATTTTTTTCTTTGTTTTTGCATCATAACTACTGTGTGCTACAAGACATTTGAATAAATAATTGTCGACAATACGCACGTATGCGTGATCGTGATTTTAATAGTAATCTTTGTTTTTAATGCTTTGTCTTATTTTAAGACAGAATAAATAATAATGACTATTTTTAAATTAAGAGGAATTCTCTTGTTTAGTAGATCTAAGAGTGTTTTACACAAATTAGAAAAGCAAACTGTTGAAAAAGAATCCAAAAGCTAGATTTAAGGTAATTTGTCTAAATCGACTGTTTGGAATAAGTGTTTTTATGCTTATTTGATATGTTTTTCCTATTTCAAGAACTGTTACCAAGTATAATTATTCTTACTGTTCTGGAATTCATTTGACTTATTAGTCTCTATCTTCTTTAATCATGCATCTATTTCTTAGACGGTTATTATTTGCAGTGCATGCCTTTCATGTTTGCGTTTGACTCAAATTTGAACAAATCAGACAAAAAAAACAACAAAAAAAAAATTGCAAAACTCTGGCTCTCTGTCTCATCAGGCGACCGATGAAGACTCTCCTCCTAATAACGACTTGACCTACTCCATCATCTACGCTTCTCAGTTCCGCAGTTTTTTCAGCATTACCATGGTGGAGGGCTACGCAGGTACGTGCGCCCCGAGCTACCTTCCCTAACTCACAGCCGTTAAATTAAACTCGGTACGACGTCAAATGGAAGTGATTAGCTCATGGTTATGCGTTCTTAAGCTCGACGACCTATGAGATTACAGCAGACTGCACACCCGGCTCAACCTCTCAGGTTAAACCGGGGCCTTTACGGATTAATGTCTATTTAGATGATGCGCATATGTGTTGCGTATTGAGTCTCCGAGGCTTTTTTGACATTATATTAGGATTCCTTCCGTTCCTATTTTTTTTCACAGTGATCACAGTGAACAGACCTCTAGACTACGAGCAGGTTCCTGGTGGAATGATCTATTTGACGTTGATGGCCATCGATGGAGGAGCTCCACCTTTTAACAGCACTGTCCCCATCATTGTGGAGCTGTTTGTAAGTAATTTACACTTGCACATTACACACATTATATTTTTCTCAGCAGAAATGGAAATTTGCATGTATATTTCGTATATTTTATATACTATTCCTTCAAATAGTGGAATCTCAAATGAAATCCGAGTGAGAACTACTGTATCTGTTAAAATAGCTGCCTGTGGAAGAAGGGCAAGTTTCTGTGAGGGTAGAAAACTACCTTTTTTTTCACAAATCTTAAAGTGTATAGTTATAAATAAAATATGGATTAGAGTAAAGTGCAGGTTGAAGAATCAGGAGCAAATCTTTGATTGGGGTCAGGGCCGTTTCTAGCCTTTTTGGCTCCTTAGGCAAGATTCATCTTGTTAACAAATGGCTCCGCCCTTCCACCACAATGCTCCACCCCCACACCATACAAATCATTCACATCCTTTGATAAAAAAGGTTAAACACGTTAAATAAGCATTGCAAAATTGCCTGACTTGAAGTATGTATACATATACTGTATATTCAACTTCAGCAGAAAAACAGATGGGAGGGAGAGGGCGACTGCGAGGCAGGGGGCACTCACTGGTGTCCTCTCACCACCACCAACCCCCACCATCCCCACAAATGGTGCTGATTGGCCATGTATCATTGTAGAGAAGGGACAGGGACAGAAACAATCAAAAATTAATAATCATGGGACAAAATGGGAACATATGAAATGTCCATAGAAGGCAACTAAAGCTTAGATTTAGAATTAAAGATTTAGTTACTTAAAATGAAAACACGAAACGACACAATCGTCAACATTTTTAGGTAAAAGCTTTAATTTAAATGTAATTTTATTATAACACCATGGGCAATATAACATTATATTTAAGCTAGCTAGACAGATTCTGGATGGATTGTCCTAAACTCCAGCTTATCCACTATTCAACACTATATTTAGAATTTAGAAAAAACACACTCAGTAGTAGGGAATATGTAAAAAAAAAAAAAAAAAAAAAGGGGGGGGGGGGCAATAGTTTCTTATTCAACAAAAATTAATCTGGAACGGATTCACCAAAGTTAATTATTTTGGGTCGTAATATATTCAGTGGTCACAGAAGAAAAAAAAATCACATTTTTTCATTGTGATAAATGCTTGTAAAGGTTACTAGATTGCTTGGATTGTTCTGTCCAAACAGTTTATTGAATAAACCAGCTTACACTACTAACATGAACTAACCAGAAGGCTTGAGAGAGAAAAGAAAAAAAAAGTACTGCTTAAACAGATACAGTTTCTTTGCTGTCACACAGTACAATAAATCATTAGAAATAAAGTGTATATGAATATAAACATATATACGGTAGTCCTAAGATGCCATGCATTATATACATTTTTTCTTGCTTTCTCATAACAAAATTTGTTTTCTCATGATCACAACATCATTTTCTTGCGATCTCGACATAACCAACATTGTTTCCTCGTGATCAGTACTTAGTTTTTCTGCATATTCGGTATAAGGGCATGTTCTAGAGGCAGCATCGTTGCAGCATGATGGATGATCGCATTGTTTTTACTTTGATTAGAGACTCGCTCGAACGTCCACAAGGCGTGAGGTTTACGTCCCGATGCCATTACGTTGTGAGAGAACGCTTTTTTTTTAGTAGTGAGAAAGGGAAAGCAGCACCTGTTATGTCGAGATCACGAAAATTACGTTGTGATACCGAGAAAAGAACGAAAAATAGATTATAACGCGCGGCCTCCTCATTCTTCCATACGTATATTATATTCAATTGGAATAAAGCAAGTAGAGGAATGACGTATGCAGGGTTTGTGTGTGGTGTCTTCTGCCTTCGGAGCGTATTTGTGAATACAGTATATGTGTGCGTGCGTTAATTGAGCTCCTTCCTGAACTTTTTGGAGTCTGCAGGCCGAGTTCATGAACCCGTGAACATTTCTCTCTGACATTTCCTCTTCTTTATTACCATAGTTATGATTAGACTCGTTTCAGTTGCTGCAGACCGGCAGGGGGGGTCAAGCCATTTAGTCAGCTGTGTGTTTGAGTGTATGTGTGTGTGTGTGTGTGTGTTAGCAAGATTGTCAGTCACTGTGTGTATTCTTTGTTTTTCAACCATGATTAAAGAGGAATACAAAGAAAGGCAATGACGCTGCATTTACCCGTTAAGTTCGTCACGGTTTTTTGAGCTCCTTATTGAAGGCTGAAATGATTCAGTGACTTTGGCCAGCTCCGGCTAATAGCGCTTTGAACTCTTTAGAAAATAAGCCTTTTTCTTTTTTTTTCTTTTTCTTTTTTATTTAACCCTTACCATGCGCTTCAGTTCAGTTCAGTTCAGTCAAAGCCAATTTCCAGCATAAAAGCTCTCTCTTAACAGGGAAACCACCAGCCGGGCTTAGCGAATTCCGTATGTGCTGCTTTTGCAAATGAATCCTTATCAAAATTCTTGCATTTTATTCTAAAGGATCATGTGGCTGTATGAGAGAATGCAGTATATCAGTTCTACTACAGCCCACATTCATTATCAGGAAGAATACAAAAAGTTTGTTCTTATTGTCACTAGCAGCAAAAAACACTACACACATGTAGCAACATGGTATAATTGCGTTATTATTTCTAGTTATTAGACAGTGTTATAGGTTTATCTGAAATGGGGAAAATGAACACAAAATCAGGAAAAATGAACACAGCTGATGCTCTTAATAATTGCGTTATTATTTCTAGTTGTAGTAGTTAGACAGTGTTATAGGTTTATCGAAAATGGGGATAATGAACACAAAATCAGGAAAAATGAACACAGCTGATGCCCCTCAAGATCCTCAAAATCTCATTATTTGCTCTGTTGTTTTTTTTATAGGATGAAAATGACAATCCTCCAGAGTTCAGCCAGTCCTCGTATATTGTACGGATCTCCGAGAACATGGTTGCAGGTACGTTTAGAGAACCAGCTTCAAAGTGAACGCGAAACTCTGCTCAAGTGGGAGATTTCACCACGAGTGTTTCTCCTTTTCTTTGCGCTCATGGTCCATCAGTAATTCCCACTTCCTTAGTTCGAGTTGAACACTTTTGTTCTGTTGAACCAATCAGAAGATGGCTTCACAAAGGGAACAACTTTTCACAATAACCAAATCTCTGTGAAAGGAAACTTTACAAGTGCTGGTTTTTGACTCTGGAAACACCTTTTGGGATTATAGATAACTTCCATATATATAACTTGTGATTTCAATTATTAAAAAATTGTATTAAAAAGTTTCTATTATAATGTAAATGTATATAATTTATACTATATAAAATAAATTGTAAATATTATTGAAAACTTAGCCATTATTGTTTTTTTTACTATTTATAATCCTTAAAAATTATTCCGTAATGTCTGTGAGAAAGGGCAAATCTTTTTTTATTTATTTTTTTTTTACATTGTCATGAGTGTTTTGTGGTGTCCAAAAAGCATTTCACCCTTAAACATGCCCCTGTGTACCAACTGAACATGTGAATAATCATTCACATGAACTTGTACAAGTCGAGACTACTTTAGACAGGAAATTAAAGTCAGACACTCTCGACGTGTTTTCTGTGCTCGTCTACCCTCGTCTGTCTGCACTGTCATCGTGGACACGGGTTTGTCTGCTCCTCCTCTTACCCCTGCTTGCTTCTGTTTTTTTCTTCTTTAGTGCTCACATCACTTCACGGCTACGTTGTGTCTTGGGCGAGAGGTTTCGCTCAGATTGAGTGTTCAGCTCTAGAGCTGCTTGTCATTCATATGCATTTATTCATTCGATGCTTTTGTCCCAGACAATAGATCTGTCTCCAATCGCCTGAGAAAATAACACTGACACTGGTCAGTGTCTGCCAAAAGGCCCATGCTGAGCATGTGTGTGTGTGTGAGCGTGTGTATGTATGTGAGAGTGTGTGTGAGTAAGATGTGCGCACTGTAGTTGTTTCTCTTTTAGCGCACCAACTTTACATATAGTGACAAGAAAATATGTGTCTACAGTACATACAACCCCAATTCAAAAATATTGGGACACTGTGTAAACTGTAAATAAAAACACAATGCAATGATTTGCAAATCTCATAAATACATATTTTATTCAGAATTAAACACAAAAAAAAATATATTGAATGTTTAAACAGAGAATATATACAATTTTAAGGACAAAAATAGGGTCTTTTTACATTTTATGGAGCAACAGGCTTCAAAAAACTTGTGAAGAACTGGGCCAGGTTTACCACTGTGTAGCATCACGTCTTCTGTCTGTATACATCTGGGAACTGTGGAGACCAGCTGCTGATGTTTTGGATGAGAAACATTGTCCCATATGTGTCTGATACAGGATTCGAGCTGCTCAACAGTTCTGTGTGTCCTTTGTTGTGTTTTTTGTTTCATGATGCACCAAATGTTTTCAAATGGTGAAAAGTCTAGACTACAGGCAGACCAGTTCAGCACCCGGACTCCTCTACTACAGAGCCATGTCCCATACTGTAGATGCAGTATGCAGTTATCCTTAAAATGGTACATTTCCTCAGTTGAAACATTTGATATATTTTTGATGTTTTGTTGTGAGTAAAATGTATGTTTATGAGATTTGCAAATCAGTGCTTTCTGTTTTTAT
>JAAIIK010000090.1:3859682-3862182 GCA_014706435.1 Silurus glanis | reverse complement strand
GTTGACTCAGCATTGTGTTGTGCCACGTCACACCATTGCACAGTTCTTCCGCACCAAACCTTAATTATTCCATTTCTTATATAATATGAGGGAAATTGTGTGAAATGTTCGATAATCTGGTAGAAGAGCCATACATATGAACTACTACTGTAGATACATGGTGGGTTTTGCTCTGGGATCCTTTAAAGGTGCTACACTCCATGGATAAAAACTTCTGGGATGCTGTTCTTCCCCAAACAGTTACCACAAGCCTGGAGGCAACCACAATTGTATGGGATGTCTTTGGATGTGCTAACATGATATTTTCCCCTTCACGTAAACCTGGAAACCCAAACCTGTTCCAGCATGGCAATGACCCTGTGCACAAAAAAAACTCAATGAAGATATGCTCTTCATTGGCTGGAGTGGAAGATCTCCTGCTAAATCGCTCTGACCCACAACCTTATTGAACACCTTTGAGATATATGTGAATGCTGACTGCACCCCAGGCCTCCTAACCTACATTAGCACCTGAATTTACCAACACCCTTGTGGCTGAATGAATCTCAAACAAATCTCCACAGGCACACTCCAAAATCTTGAAGAGTGGAGCTTATTATAAAAGCAGAATGGGGACATTTGGAATGGGATGTTCAAAAAGCACTTGATCGGGTTTCAAGAACCTGGAACTACTCAGAGAACACTTGAGGAACACTTTTTTTTCCTCAAAGTATAAAATAACTTTAGATTTAGTACCTTTTTTATATTGTGCTATATTTTGTATACTTCTAATGAATATTTGAGGTGTTTTCTGTGCAGGTCAACATCACTGTCTTGGATATTAATGACAACGCCCCCATGTGGCAGGAGGAGCCATATCTCGCTAATGTTGTGGAAATGAGTCCAATCAACACCGACGTTATCTCTGTGAGTCCTTGCTAATTTCATGCTAAACATCCAATTCTATCAGAAATTACACTGTTTTTACTTTAGAGTTTCTGAATATTTTTATAGGTTACTTCCTGCACTGTGTTTGATTAGAAAAAATTCAACTTGTGTAGTACTGCTTGAATAGACTCCTCCTGCTTAAAAAGGTGTCCATGCTAGCCATTTATTGCCCTTCATTATGTTCTGTTATTGATGTTTATTTGCCAATTAAACCTCTTTGTATGTCCATTCATGAACATGCCAACTCGGAGCTTAATTAAGAGGTTCAGGTGACTAATCAAAATGTAGCCTGGGGTGAACTGCAGAGGTAATTACCCTATCGCGACTGGAAAAGAATTAAATGGCTTTTAAACAGTGTGTGTAAGAGTGTGTGAAGTAGGGAGGAGCATCTCCATAATTGAGGTCTATGCGATTCGCATCTTGATGCATAACCAACGATAAGATACATTAAAGACACACGTGAATCAGCTACCGATTCCGATTCATCCCAATTACGATGCAATTACGATCAGATTTCGATTAGATTCAACACAATGCAATACGATTCAATCAATTCAATAAGGTAGCTAGTTTGATTTCTTTGGTTCAGACAGACCGCATATGATCATTTTACTTAAGTGCCTTCTGACTTTTAACGCAAGGCATTTTCACACACACGCCTTTGTACTGCAAAAAAAAAGAAAGAAGATTCAATAAAACCAGACGTATTTTTTTCCTGTTCTGTATCCAGAAAGAAACAGCTCTACCTCTGCCATGTCAATCTGTATTCTATGTAAGAAATCAAATATTGGTCAATTTCTAAATAGTAAAAGTATAGCGCATCTACTAATAATTATATTTAAAAAAGCCTGTAAATAGTTTTTTTACTGATGCAAATATTTAAAAAATACTTTTTATATCGCTGTATCACATCTTTAACTTTTATGCCGATGCACGAATGCGAATCAGTGAATCTTACCATCCCTCATGCGTAGTATGGAGTATAAAGTATGACTTTCTCAGCCTTTTTTCACGAATGAATTGTATCTATAAGTGGTTAAAATGTATAATTTGTTTTAAGCACGTATGTTTAAGAGGAATAAAACACTTTTACTGTTGAACGTAAACTGAAAAAGGAGGCCGCCTTTTTTTCATGACCCGTTTTAAAAATGATTTCAATTTCGATCCTGCTTATTGTCATCACCTATATCTGTAAAGCAGCCTCAGTGCAATCCTCTGCTCTGTTTCATTGCCAATGGCAATACATTTTCAACCTCTCAGACTGCCAGGATGCATCAGTGTTTAGATTTAAATCATTCCCGAAATCTGAATATCTGAACTTGCACTGAGCAAAGCATTTAAAAGGTTAAAATCTGATTGCATGAAACGTACTTCACCTTTTTTTTTTCTTTTTTTTTCGTGCACATATTAATCATTATAAATATATTTCAGAAGGAATGGAAGGGTGTTGATTAAAGGGTGTTGCGAAGCAGGTTTTATGTAATACAGAAAAGATTTATATAGGTTACAAATGCAAACTTGTACTGTGTGTGTGTGTGTGTGTGTGTGTGTGTGTGTGTGTGTGTGTGTGTGT
>JAAIIK010000090.1:3847058-3858441 GCA_014706435.1 Silurus glanis | reverse complement strand
TGTGTGTGAGTGTGTGTGTGTGTGTGTGTGTGTGTGTGTGTGTGTGTGTGTGTGTGTGTGTGTGTGTAATGCTCTACTGCCCTCTTGAGGTGGAAATCCGCCACTGCGCTCCTCAGCCAGCACCACAGTCTATGTCAGTCTGCTGGACCTTAACGACAATGACCCCACTTTTCTCAACCTGCCGTTCATCGCCGAGGTGCCAGAGGGGATTCCTGTCGACTCGTCTGTCTTCAGGGTTGGTTCGGGTTACTCAGTCTAGTTTTGTTTCTTGAGCATGCATTAAGGATGAGCAATGTGGAAAAATATATCACAAGATATTTTCAAATATTCATTTTTGATTTTGTTGCAAAGTGTTTACCACATTTATAAGTACAGCCCCAAATTATGAGCAATTATCCCAAACAGAATTATATCTCTGCTGTGGCCATGCAGGTGCATGTCCAGGACCCAGACGAGGCGGAGAATGGGGCGGTGACATTGGTACTTCAGATGGGCATTCCCCGGATGGACTTTCGTCTCAACAGCAGCACAGGTGTGTTGTTCTCCACCACTGTACTCGACCGTGAGCGGATCGCTCAGTATCAGCTGCGGCTAGTGGCGTTTGATGCAGGCCAATTTCCACGCACTTCCACAAGCACCCTCACCATCACAGGTACGATCCAAAACGAGTATCAGATTTTGGGTAACATGGGGCAGAGGGCATTTAGGTTCTATGATTATTTGTCTGTCTGGGTGTTTGTTTATTTGGTGATATGTTGGTTGGTCTGTGTGTCTTTCTGTTGGTCTGTCTGCCAGTCTATGTCTGTTCGTCTGCTGTCAGGATGTCAGGATGTCATTCTGTGTGGTTTATCTGCTCTTCTGTCTGTTTGTCTGTCTAGCAATCTATTTATCCATTTGTTTGTCTGTCTGTCTGTCTGTCTGTCTGTCTGTCTCTCTCTCTCTCTCTCTCTCTCTCTCTCTCTCTCTCTCTCTCTCTGTCCATCTATCCGTCCGTCTGTCCATCCATCTATATGTCTGTCTGTTTGTCTGGAGTCTGTTATGTAATTCCTTTTCTGTCTGTCTGTCTGTCTGTCTGTTTGCCTTTGGTGAATTAGTTGGTCCCTGTATCTGTCTTTCAGTCTGTCAGTTTGCTGATATGTGTATTGATCTGTCTATCGATTTTTACTTCCAGCTGTTAATCTGTCTCCCTGTCTATCTTTCTGTCTATAATTTCTATCTTTGTGAACCTGCCAAATTAGCACAAAATCATAATCACCTCTTTCCCTGCCTGTCATTTTATTATCCGTCTGTTTCTAGTGTTGGACATGAATGACGAGACCCCAACTTTCTTCCCACGTGTGTACAACTCGTCAGTGTTGGAGAGCGTTCCGCGGGATTACGTGGTCGTACGGCTCAACTGTTCTGATAACGATGCTGGCCTTAACGCTGAACTCAGCTATTTTATCACAGGTCAGAGGTCAAACAATTTGGGTTATACTGCTACACCCTACAGAGAGGATGTTGGGGACAGATATGTGTGTGTGTGTGTGTGTGTGTGTGTTTTTGTGTGTGTGTGTGTGTGTGTGTGTGTGTGTGTGTGTGTGTGCACATTTACATGATTATGACATGCGTAATAATGTGTAAAGGTGTTGGGGCCTCAGGTGTGTGTTAAATTTAGATACTGAGCTCTTTATTTTACAGTGTTGAATGTGAAATAGAAAACATCACACTCTGAATATGTGGGTGTGTGTGGGTGTGTGTGTGTGGTACAGGTGGAAATCAGGATGGAAAATTCAGCGTGGGCTTTAGGAACGGTGTGGTGCGCACAGTGGTGGATCTGGACCGAGAAACACAAGCCTCATACACCCTCATCATCGAAGCTATCGGTGAGCCTTTTCATCTGCACCTGTAGCCATCCATGATTGCATGTGTGTGTGTGTGTGTGTGTGTGTGTGTGTGTGTGTGTGTGTGAATATGTGATTGTGTGCGTGCGCGCGCGTGTTGTCTTGTCTCAGCTACAGGTAAGTTTAGTAATCAGGTTCACTGTTGCATGCAGCAGGATGCACATATGATGCTAAACACCTTCACTTCCTGCGTGAATAGTGCAGGCAGCCTTGAGGTTTCCTGTTTGGAGCGAAACTTTGGCGGTAGAGGTGCAGTGTGTATCTGGCAAGAACCGAGTTTAGCTTTTTACACCCTTCACGTGTTACTGCTACACTCACGCATGCTAATTTTACTCATTCACACGAACATATTTCAATAAATGCCAAATAGGATTTAAGATCAAAAGGTTTAGAGAATTGAATCAGGTCTAAATTGTGTTGAAATGGAATTGAATATAAGAAAAAACCAATTCACCAGAAATTAGAAGAGAAAATGTATATTTACAGCCACTTTGCCTTGCTACAGCACATCTTTTTTTCCATGTTATCAGAAAATTATTTGTATATATGTATGTCTTTTTCATGAAGGTTATTGGCAAATAAAAATAATAAATTTATAAGTTTACGTAGATATTGTGTTTTTTAATATATTGTCAAGTGACATAAATTGAAGTTTTTTAGTTTTACAAGTCTACAATCGTTCAAATGTTCTCATTAATCTCCACTCGGTTCCCATAACGACAAAGTAAAAACAGAATGTCTGTAAATGTATTAAAAAGAAAAAAACTGAAATGTTACACGTAAAGGATTTTGAGGATCAAGATTCTCTGGTTAGTTGAATCCAAGATTGAACTGTTTGGCCTCATTTCTAAATGTTCTTTCTGTTGGAAATTCCCAAAAGTGAAACATGATGGCAGTAGCATCATGCTGTGGGGTGTTTTTCAACAGCAGGAACTTAGAGACCGGACAGTGTTGAGGGTAAATGGACCAAAATACAGAGATGTCCTCAATTAAAACCTGTTCCACAGACCTCTGGACCTCAGACTGGACCGAAGGTTCACCTTCCTATATGATAACAACCCTAAACACACAGCCAAGACAACACAGGAGTGGATTAGGGACAACTCTGTGAATGTCCGAGTGGACCAGCCACATCCCTGACTTGAACCCTTTTGAAGATCTCTGGGGAGAACTGAAAATAACTGTTCACTGACAGTCCCCCTGACCCAGTTGAGAGGATTTGCCAATGAGAATAGCAAAACATCACCCAATCCAGTTGGGAAAAGCTTGTCGAGTCATAGCCAAAAAGACTCGAAACTGTAATTGTTGCTAAAGGTGCTTCAGCTAAGTACTGAATCAAGGGTCTGAATACTTATGTAAAAGATGGTATCAAAAAGGGTCGAGACGAGCTCTATTTACAATGAAGTACTTTATTTATCTACGTTTACACACTATCACCTTCAAAATAGTCTCCTTGTACAGCAATGTGTCCTGTGGAACGTGTCCTAGAAGTCTTCTTTAAGCACCTTTATGCGATTCGTGCTGGATCTCCGCAATGGTGTCAAAACACCGACCTTTGAGCTGGATCTTCATCTTTTGGAAGAGGGTGAAATATGTGCCAGAATTTGGTGAGTAGGGTGGGTGTGCAGGTGAAATCATGTGGATTGTTCTCTGACGATCATTACGCACAAGTTGCCGAATGGTTTCGACATTTTTCCAGGTTTGAGCTCGTTGAAGGTCAACTGATCTCTTGTCGTCTTCTAGTGATGTTCTTCCGCTCTTGAAAACTCGAAACACGTCAAACGACTCGTAACATTGGCGTACGTCAAACGCGTGTCCTGTCCAAAGTCTCATGCAGAATTTCACATTTGCTCTTTGTTCTACCATGTGCTGTCCGTGATGAAAACGCAGACGTTGTAGCACACGTGATCAGAATAGCACCAGTTAGCACCGGTAGTCTTGGAACTTTTTGATTTCACCTTGTACATGCGATATTTCAGTTATATATATTTTTTTATAAACTAACAGGCATTTCTAGAATTGAATTTCACTTTGTCATTATGGGGAACTGAGTGTAGATTAATGAGAAAAAAACAATCCATTTGAACAATTGTACTGCAATATAACAAAATAAAAAAAAAATAAAAAAGATATTACCAATAAAATTTTAAAAAATAATATCAAATCATATATAAATATAAAAACAGTCCTAGTTATACACAAAATTAATTTATTTTCCAATCAAAATAACATTACACTGTATACACTGTATCTTTCCCAATGTTAAGGTGTTCTAAAACTTATGTACATTAAGGAAATACTTTTTTCTTAATTCATTTGTCTAATTAAGGAAATTTCTTCATAGTCTATTATTGATATACTGTTAATTATTATTATTGATATACTGTTTGACAAGTTTAGTATTATTTGTACAATAAAAGACCACCCCAAGGTTGTATCTTCGAGTTATGCACTTGATGAAAGTGTTTGATGTAGCATTGCAACCTACAGATGTTTATTAATCCAGCAGGTGCTTTTTTGCCTCTAAATCAATTTACAGAAAAGAAATAAATCAATGTAACAAGATTGGGAGTCAGTTGTGAACCTTGAGCGCTTCTGGGATTCGAACACACAACCTTTTAGTTGCCTTGACCATTCCTCTCCAATTGACCAAATTCTTGACAGTTGCATGGTATTGTTGTTCCTGTAGATAACGGTCCGGCTGGAGACAGAAAAACAGGCACAGCCACTGTCTATGTAGAAGTGCTGGATGTCAATGACAACAGACCCATATTCCTTCAGAACAGCTACGAGAACACTATTCTGGAGAACGTCCCGAGAGGAACCAGTGTACTACAGGTACGGACAAAATAACATAAAAAAACATATGCATATAATATGTCAAACATACCACAGGTAACAGTGCAAACTCTGATATAATATGTAGAAATTAACGTTTTGAAATTAACCAAATAAATGTTACTTCAAAGTAGGAATGTTTTTAAGGTAAATATTGTGATTTTGGTATATAGATATGTAACACATTACGTTTGGCATTATTTGGCGTGCGAGCGTCTTTTTTTATTTTCAATTCAAAATAGACTTTGATCACTCTGAGTTTTTAAGTTATTCGTCAAAATAACGCTGTTAAAAAACAGAGACCCTGTTTTTTTTTTAATTGATGTATCTTAATTTTATGCAATATCTTTATTCATAATGAATGTAATTAAATTGTTTGCTTGTTTGTTTGAATAAACCAAAGCACCCTGTTCATAGAGGCCCACATGGGCAGGATTCAGGCTGCCCCATGCTCAGGGGCAGAGCTTCAGTCATCACAATTGCCAAGACCTCCGTTTTGTAGAAATGAATTGAAATGAAATCTGATAAACGTAGAAAAAAGGTGTCTAAGACAAAGTGAACCATGTCTACTGTAAGGAATTTTGCAAACATTTCAAGAAATTTTGGATTGGATCATTAGAAATATCAGAAGTTGTTTGTGTGTCAGAAATTTGAACTTGTTTCTCCAGACAAAGAAATGAAATCGAAGGATTTTCCACAATTCCTACAAATGTATGACGTTACCCTTCTCTATGTGTGTGTGCCTCAACAGGAAACACACCTGCTGGGTTGAACACAATTGAACAAAATTACATTTAAAACCACAAAAACTGAAAGCTGCTAAACTGTATACAGGATGACTATGTTTTTGAGTTTCAAATGTGTATTATGGCATCACTGTAAAATGATACTAAATAGTAGCTGCCTATAGAATAAATCACAGAACCGTATTCAAGGTTTATGTCACTATTAATGTCGTCCTTTTGCAGCAAAGTTTATGCAGTGGTGGACAGTGACGAAATAATTGTAATTAGTTACTGTACTTAAGTAGAGGTTCCCTGGTGGTCTAGTGGTTAGGATGCGGCGCTCTCACCGCTGCGTCCCGGGTTCGATCCCCGGTCAGGGAACCTACCCCAGCCATTAGGGTTGCACAAGCCTCAGTGCCGGTCCCAAGCCCGGATAAATGGGGAGGGTTGCGTTTGGAAGGGCATCCAGCGTAAAAACATGTGCCAAATCAAACATGCGGATGGTCCGCTGTGGCGACCTCTAACGGGAGAAGCCGAAAGAAAGTTTTAGTTACTGTACTTAAGTAGCTTTTTTTTTGCAGTCTTTGTACTTTACTGACGTATTTCATCTGGGGAGACAACCTTTTCCAAAAGCTTTTCCAAATGCCATCGCTTGGTGGTATCTACTTAGCACCAAGAACACAGTAAGTCAACAGCAAGCAGAAAATTTTAAAAGGAATAAATAATGGAAGAACCTTCCAGAAACTAACTCGCCACAGCACCCGTGGCTTTAATTGCAGGAAGTAATTGAAAAGATAGTTTTGGAATCATAATAATTGTAATCGATATCAATCAGTGTTTGACTCATTCATATCATTCTGTGAATAGATTGGTGTGCTAGGAGTCATTTCTTCTGAGTCTTTTCACATAAACTGAATTGATTAAGCAAAAGTCTTGTGACAAAAATGATAATAGGACATTATAGCCATAATAAATCATAGTACTTTGGATACTTAAGTACATTTGAAGGCAAATACTTTTGTACTTTTACTTAAATCTAAGTTTAAAGGGAGCAATTTTACTGGAGCAATTTTACTGGAGCCATATATTACTATTCACCACTGAGTTTATGACCATAAGTTTCTTAGTTACCGGATTTTTCTGGCCTCAGAGTTGCATTCTTGAGTGTGAAATTGAACTAAAATATAAAAAGAGCACGGCGCTGAGTTGTTAACCGAGTATTTTAGTTGCCCTACATGGCTGTGTTTTCGTGTTTAAATCTCGGTAGCGTACTGTAGCAAGCAAGGTATAGTGAGCTGCGCTTGCAGTTCTTTCCTGTCTTGCTCCAGTTGAAACGAACGCTTAGATTTGTTCAGAGCAGAACGCTGTGGAGTTCTCCGAAACGATGAGGAAAACGAGTATCGTCCAGAACCGAGGCGCTTCCAAAGTTTCAGCTGAGGCTCGTCGGATGCCACCTGTCCGGCGTATTCGCATTCTCCTGCAGCGCATCCCTCGTTACACGCGCCAGACCTTCCTGACCAGAAGCACGTCGCCAGGACGATCACACACCCTCCGAACACGAGGAACAGACACACAGCGGCGATGATGGTGGGAAGCGGGTGATGAAGCTCAGAGTATGCAGCGGTGGAAAGATTGGTCAGTGGGGGCGGATAAGTGAAAGTCAGAGTAGTGTAGGTGAGGTTAGAGGTGCTGTTTGTGGACTCCATGATGTCTGGATCTGAAGAGAAAAAGCAGAATGTAATCAGCGGCTCTGATCTGGACTGTGGATTATTGCAAAGGGTTTCTGTGCAGAGTGCAGGATGTGGTATATGTAGGCGTTTCTTTAGCACATGTGAAGTACGTTGGGCTAAAATACACCCGCTACACAGAATCCAAATCAGTTTTATGGATGCTAAAATTGTTGGTGTGATTCGGGTGCATTTTTTAATTTAAAGGACATCATATTTTCCTCGGATTATAGTTTCATGTGATGTTTTGGCACATCCTGTTCCTGATGTCACTTACGTTATAGCAGCTGTAAACAGTCATCTCTCAGCAGACTTTCTTTTTTGTCCTCTCTTATGGTTAATGAGACGGTTTGTCTGATTGCTGAGTAAATACAAAGTACAAAGAGTTTGGGCTTAAAATCTATGAATTTTTGTTGTTAATGTGGTTGTTTTATTAATGTACGTTTTTTGAGGGGGCCTTTTGTACTTTCATTATAAGGCTAATTGTTCTGTGGGCAGGAGTTTGTTAAATTAGGGTTTTGTTGTTTATCTCTTTATGCTGCATTGATTTTGAGTATATATATTTGGTTTTTGTGGGTGTAGAAAGTGGGTTGGATCTTTTCAGGTTTTGCGTTTTTTTTTTTTCCTCCTGAACGCAGGTTTTGTTATTTTAAGATTTAGGCTTTCGGGACCTTTTTTGGGTATGTTTTTTTTTGGTCTGGATGTAATGTTGTCATGGAGTCATGGAGTTTTTTTTGCTTGTTTGGGCCCTTTAACATTTTGTGAAAAATCGTGTCATTGCAGGAAATAAACACATTAGTTCTCAGATGATCCGTTTAAGCATTTCGTGAACTCTTTCCGAGTCAGAAAGTATTTGAAAGCAGCACACACATGCATAGAGTATGTTTGTTTTCACTGTCCATATAAGGACCTTCCATTCACATCATTAACAGTTTTTGTTTGTTTATCATAATTTTTTTAAAAGCTGTTTGTCCTCGTAAGTCAAAAATGTCAGTTCTTCCTGCCCAATTTTGCAGTGATTTTACTAGTGTGTGAGATCTATTTCTGAACAAGTGAGCCTTCCAGGATGTTCTTTAGCATAATACAAATGAGCTCCTCCTGCACACGCAGACATGAATATACATACAACATGCCTGATTTGATGATGACTAACCCCCACCCCTCGCTCGCCTCAGTGGTCCTCGGAAATGTCAGTGTGTTAAATTCTGGGTTGATCACAAAATTAGCGTTTAGCAAACACACACTGGGATGTGAAATGAGTCCGAAATGCCAGAAAATGTCCGCAAAAGGCCATTCGTTTACTCATTAGAAGAATCCCATCAATAGAAAAGACACATATACTAATTTTAATGCAATTTGTGGGTGGATATTGTGACTTCCATACAAGCTGAAGTAATGCACAACACACAAACTTCTGAACTATATACTAAAAAACAAAACTTTACCTTGGAAAAGCAGTGAATGTGTCGTCGCAGTGGCGTTGCTTTCTTTTCCGTTTTTCCCCTCTGAGATGAAGAGCAAGCATGGAAAAGAAAAAGACTGGCAGGCCCAAGAGGGAGCGCTCAAAATCCTGACAAATCTGACTCGTCTTTTAGAAACCGTCAAGACAGCGCAAGCCTATTAGCCTCGTCATGTTCATCCAAGGCACTAGTCTGCGGTGTTCCTCTAAACTCTCTACGGAGCGATTTATAGTGACTCGCTAATAAATAAAGCGCTGGTGTGAAGTTTCAGACCCCCGCAGGAACAGATATGGTACAACCCGGTCTATTCATCAATCTCAGAGTGACCCCCCAACTCTTTATTCTCACTCTTTCCCTCCTCCCGTTGCGCCCTCTTTCTTCTGCTTGTCCCCAAAAACCTTTTATAAAACTAATGAGTCTGAAGAAGGGGCCCTGCTCAGTCGGTGTGTGTATATGTGTGTGTGAGTGTGAACCTCTTAGTGTGGTTCCTCTGATTTAGGCCACTATTGTGAAGCTGATGTTGTCTCGGCAACCTGTTAACTAGTGACTAAAAACATCACAAATAAATAAGACTTTCATTTATTTGAACGTTTGCTTTCAGAATTCTAATTCTAATGTTATCAGCTACATTTTAAAAGGTGTGTGTGTGTGTGTGTGTGCGTGTGTTTTTGTGTGTGTGCACTTGTTAGTGCTTATGGTTTGAGCTGTAAATGAGGTTTCACTGCTATTAGACTTCACTTTGTGTGTGTGTGTGTGTGTGCGTGTGTGTGTGTGTGTGTGTGTGTGTGTGTGTGTGTGTGTGTGTTTGTTTGCGTTTATGTGTGGACAGGTCCAGGCAACAGATGCAGACCAGGGAGAAAATGGCAGGGTTCTATACCGAATTATCTCGGGTGAGTTTTTTTTTTATTTTATTTTATTTTTTTTTTCTACCCACGATTTATGAGTTTCTAGTTTATGACTTCATGGCCACCTGATCCAAGGGTGACCATGCAAGCCAAGAATACACAACACACATCAGAACAGAGTCAGGTGCTGTGCAAACACAATAAACAACAAGAAAAAAACACACAGCTCAGAGAAAAACAGTCTGTGAGTTGAAGGAAGTAATGAGAAACCACAGTCATGTAAACACTGAGTGTGTCTCAGACTCCGACTCCTGTGTAATGTGACCCTGGGGCGGATTTCCTTCAGTTCAGCTGCGTGTAAAGAGAGCTTTAATGGTGATTATGCAGAGATGATCTCTATTATTACACTATAGAGTAAATGAGTGGGTGTGGTGCTAATCATACAGGTGTGTATGAGTGTATTGGGTGCAGCAGTGTTCCTGCTGTTTTTTTTTCCTGTTTAAACAGCTTCAGGTGACTGCTGAGCAATGAAACATTGAGAACTACTTTACTTGGTTGTCCAGCATATAAGACTAGGTGGAACACTGGTGCTTTTCGACTCCAAGGTTCCCATGTCTGTATGTGTTTCGTAAGGGTTCTCTGGTTTTCTCCCACTTAACAGAAAAAAATGTGTGTAAATGTTGTGCATGGTGTCTTGCAATAGTCTGGTGTCCCACTTATGCAAAGTGCAAGGTCAGACATATACATATGCATATATATATATATATATATATATATATATATATATATATATATATATATATATATATATATATAATATATAAAAATAGTTTTTCCCGATGCAAATGTGTAAAAAAACTGTGTGTGTGTGTATATATATCAAATATGACATATCATAACACTACATGGAAGAGGTAGAGCTGCATCTTCCTGCAGACAGAAAGAGAAAAGAATGGCTGGTTTTAATTCGACTGTTTTCCTTGCACTACAAAGGCCTCTTTGTAAAGCACCATGCATTAGAAGGCACTTAACTAAATTGATGATTTGCTGTCTGTCTGAATTAAAGAAATAAAAGTGAACTATCTGTAATATATTGAATTATATAGCATCATATTTTTTTTTCCATCGCATCGTATCGCATTGAATCGCGTTGTGTTGAATAAATTCAAAATCGGATCGCACTGCGTCGTAATAGGGGCAAATCGTAACGCATCATATCGGTAGCTGCTTCATATGTATCTATAATGTATCATATCGTTGGCTATGCTTCGAGATGCGAATTGCATCGGCCTCAGTTATGGAAATGCACCTCCCTTAAACATATACTCAGTGCTCAGTATTAGTAAATGTGCAACAGGTGCAAAGAGTCATGAGACAAGTCAGTGTGTTGCAGTGGCTGATGGGAACGATGGCTGATGGGACTCTTGTCATTATAAATCTTGAATCTTGTGATCTAAAAGTGCCAGTAATGACGGATCGATAGCTTTATTTATGATATTATTGTGCACTTCTAAGGCGGATCATGAAGGTTGGGCTTTTAGTTCTCTCTATTCATACTACATATCAGTTGTAAAATTATTCACCAATCACCGAATTTGCCAGTTAAACTATAGAGTAGACAAGGATGTCAAACTGTGTGGTTCCACAAATACCTCTGATTCTTGACATCTTGCACTTTATATACAATAATGTGTGTTTGTCTTGTGTAGGTAACAGTGGTGGTCAGTTCAGTATAGACCTTCTGTCTGGCCTGATCACTCGAGGACAACGGGCTCTGGACAGAGAAACCAGTAGCTCCCACCTGCTGGAGGTGGAGGCCTACAACAGCGACCAGGGCAGCATGCGCGGCACCGTCAGGGTGTGTGTGTGTGTGTGTGTGTGTGTGTGTGTGTGTGTGTGTGTGTG
>JAAIIK010000090.1:3836834-3847048 GCA_014706435.1 Silurus glanis | reverse complement strand
TGTGTGTGTGTGTGTGTGTGTGTGTGTGTGTGTGTGTGTGTGTGTGTACATATGGATACTTGTGCTATGTGCTTATTTAAGGATTTTCATTTCATTTCAACATGTTTTGTTCCTTAACACTTTGTCATTGTCATTTATTTAAATTTTAGAGCTGGTTTTCCATCAGCTGTAGTCATTACCTCACCAGCCTCTGTCTCTCTCTCTCTCTCTCTCTCTCTCTTCAAGTTAATAAGACAGGATCTTGTCCTATTTTCATGAAAGTCTAACATCTAGAAGATGTCAGAAAGTGTAAACTGTATTACATCAATACCCCTGAAATTTTACACATTTTTGATTCATTTATGTGTAATAGCCGTCATACCCTGTTAGTTGTTTCTATAGATGACTATATCCGACAGCATGAACAAAGGGAAACAAGACATGAATAAGAAAAAAAAAAAAAACGCCAAGATCAAAACCAGGAAATCAAAATTTGGAACGAAAGGCTTGATATGGACAGGTTTGAAACACTGAACAATACTTTGTATTTGAACACAGAATATTCAAAGGATTGAACGGAAAAAGCTGAGAACAACAAGGACATGTGAGGGGAAGCAACCAGTTACATGGCATGGCTTGACTCAGGACATAAACCATACCAAAACACATTGAAAAATAATACATAAAACCTGGAAGTGTGCCATAATCTGTCTGAAAAAAATGCTATACTTTTTCCTTGTTGCTTGTACCATTGTGAGTACTATATTGCGAATTCTTGTGGCCACCTAAACATCACATGTTTCTTCAACTGTTGCCAAAATGTTGAAAGCACACATCGGGTGATGGAGTGTTTCCTGGTTTTGAACTAAAGAGCTTAAACCTGTTCTAGCATGACAATGCTCTTGTGCACAAATCGAGGTCCATGAAGACATGGTTCACACTAATAGTCCTGACCTCACGTCCATTGAACACTTTTGGGACAAGGTTTTAGGACATTATACTAAAATCTAGTGAAGAACTTTCCCAGTCGACTGGACTCTGTTATAGTAGAAAAGGTGGATAATTTTGGGTATAGTATTTTAGGTATATAATAATTAGTAAAATATAATCTATATAATATATAGTTTTACTTTTATTTGTATGTATGTATGTATGTATGTATGTGTGCATGTATGTATGTATGTATGTATGTATATATGTGTATACACTGTATATGTCAGTGAATTTCCTTGTCATCTACCAAACAAAAAGAAGTCCTTCACCTCCATCTGTCTCCATCAGTGCCTCTTTTTTTCTATGATTCTGCAGGTCATAGTGTATGTGGAGGATGTTAATGATGAGCGTCCAGTGTTCACCCAGCAGCAGTATAACAGACTCGGCCTGAGAGAAACAGCTGGAATCGGGACCTCTGTGATCGTGGTACGAGCCACTGACCCAGACACAGGTGTGTATAGTATGTGTTTTTTAGTGTGGGGATGTTTTAAATTCATTATTGTTACATATTTGGAGTTGTCTCCTTTGTAAATTACATTCAGTCATGATATATATGTAATATATATAAGCTGAATAAACAAGTCCACTAAATAAATAAATATATATATATATATATATATATATATATATATATATATATATATATATATATATATATATATGAAATACTAGGCAAAGTCAATTCAAGTCAAGAGGCTTTTATTGTCATTTCTACTATACACAGTGGTACACAATACACAGTAAAAACGAGACAACGCTAACCCTGGTGCTACACTAAACAACAACATAAAGCTACAACACAACACAAGCTACATAAAGTGCATCGAGTGCAACCTGGTGCAAACAGTGCAGACAAAAAACAGTACAGACAGACGACACAAGACAAGACACAAAACCAAGATAGCGCCGACCAGTAAACCTCGTGTATACTTGGTTATACAGTACTGTGAACTGTAGAAACTATACCTGGGAGTGAATATAAGAAACACAATGTAGTGCAAAAATACAGCAGCAGTCAAGAGGTGCAAAAGACAGCATGTAAACAGTGTAGTATAATATAATAAAGTCAAAGGTGCAAAAAAAGCATGTAAACAATATAGTAGTCGAAGTTGCAAAAGACGGTGCAAAAATGTACAATAAGGTATATATATATAGATGCAAATAAATAAAAGTGTTTGCTTCGGTTATTCGTTTCCTTTTTGTAGCTCATTTCTGAGAACTTAGCGACCTGCAAGCTGTGTTTTTTCCATTATTGCGTATGACGCACAACTCCTAGGACATTTGTAGTGACTTCCCTGTCTCACTTCCCTGTCTCTCACTATGCTATTGGTATTAGGTGAAAAGCTGTGTACGGTATTTGGCTGCCGAATTTTCAATGCAACCTACAAGTGAGGCAGCTATTAAAGGTGCCGAAAGTTACGTAGTGCAGCAAAAGCCTCTCTACCAGCTGACCAGCAATAAATGTGAAGTCGCGGTAGGAAAAACAGACACAGACGCAGCCACTTTTAGAGACTATGGTCAGAATACGTGTTACTTCTACTACAGCAAAAAAAAAAAAAGAGCTGTGCAGACTCTCCAATGTGCAATGCAATTGTATCCTCAGGTAAAATAACCTTTGTATTCCTCAGAACCCTAAATTAAGGCCTAAATTAAGAACCAGAAATGTTCTCTGTCCATTAAATTACTGCTCGAAAATACTCTTGTGGTTTTCACACTTCTGATTAACACACCACCAGTGGGCTACATCATCACTCTGTACATGAGTAATAAAGATGGCTATTGTGGCATGTTCGAGTCAGGAGATTCTTCCATCCTTTATTCCTCTCAAAATGTTGGTGCTAAGCAGATGCTATCAAGCGGCAATCAAAACAAGACAGAGCGGGCGCTCGACCCTGATTGGTGGCTTGCTGCGTGTTTGACCAGTTACGTCTTTATCCAGTCATGAATAAAAAGGAACGACTGATTTTGCAAAATGTAGTTGAGTAAAAAGTACGAGATTTGACTTGAAATGTTGTGAAGTTAAAGTAATAGTGTCCCGAAATGGAAATACTTTATTAAAGTACAGAAAAAGCTACTAAAGTACAGTAACAAATTACATTTACTCCATCACTGTCCATCATAAATAGTAACTTCTCCTAGAGAAATTAAATAAACAATGACTTTTTCCCAACCGAAAGTTAATGCCATGTAAATACTACACTACAAAATGTGAAGAGGTTCAAGTGGGTAAACATATAACAAGGTACTATAATCATGAAAAGGACCTGTACACAGTGTAAATAGCCAAAACTTCCAGTTCAATCTGCACAATTGTGGTACAACAATGTTATCCAGTCTCTCTCTTTCTCTCAACATCTGTGTGTAGGAGACGGTGGCGCCGTGTCCTACGCCCTCATCTCGGGTTCAGACCGTAAATTCGAGGTGGATATTAGTACAGGACTAGTGACCACTGTGGATTATCTCGACTACGAGACCAAAACCAGCTACCTAATGAACGTGTCGGCGACAGACCAAGCTCCTCCTTTTAATCGGGCCTTCTGCACTGTATATGTCACTCTGCTGAATGAGCTGGACGAGGCCGTGTCGTTTCTAATGGCTGGATATGAAGCATCCTTGAGGGAAAATATAGCCACCGGAACAGAAGTGATCCAAGTGCGAGCTCAGTCAGCAGATAATCTGAATCAGCTGACGTATCGCTTCGATCCTGATACATCACCGGCTGCTCTTGCGCTTTTCAAGATCGATGCAGTCACGGTGATTATGTTTTAAACTAGGGCTTATACTGACAAATCATTTTTCAAAACGTTGTTAAATAAATATCCCAGTTATTTTGAGACCTGATGGCTGAGATGACTTGTCTGAAGTAGCATACACACAGAAAATACAGGAAATGTTCAAATCCTTGCATTACTCTAAAAGGATTGCATTTTCTTTTGTCTGCATTGTGCGTATCTGTTTTGCAGGGTCGAATCAGTGTGACTGGTCTGATCGACCGGGAGAAGGGTGACTCCTACACTCTCACAGTGGTTGCTGATGACGGAGGGCCTAAAAGAGGATCCACTGTGGTAAACTTCTAGCATCTTCTGGAAACTACTAGAATTATTGAATAATGTTGTCCAATGTCTGTACATGTCTGACCAAAATGCTTTCTTGTTTTTGTTTTTTTGCCTAACATATTGTGCATTTGTAGAAGGTAAGAAATAGTTTGGAAGTTTGGACTTTGAATGAATTGTATATTTTTTATATATATGCCACTCATCCACTCATCCACAGCCACCTACTTATATACTGTATAGTTTATACAGTACTGTAAATTGCTCTGTTTTGCTAAAATATTTACTGTAATTTGTTACATTTTCAACAAATTACAGAATACTACCCTTAGTGATCGCCATTCTTTAAGACTCTTGGGTAGTCTAGGAATATTTTCTCGAATATTTTCGAATAAGTTACTATGGGGTCATCAGAACACGTCTCCTTCGTAAGACAGGGACTACCTGTATTCATATATATTTTAGACTGCGCATACTACTGAAATATTTTTCAAATCTTGGCAGGTGTCCATCACTATTCTCGATGAGAATGACAACAGCCCTGAGTTCGACCTCACATCTGACCTATCAGTGAACGTTCCAGAAGATACACCTATCGGCCAGAGAGTGGCCATGGTGACAGCACGCGATAAAGATGCCGGGAGGAACGGACTGGTGAGAGAGACCGAAGATTGGTCTGGTATTAATCCTACAGTGGGACCTGAGATGCAACCCAATGTTGGTTCACTCGCTGGTTTCCGGCACTTGTTCATACTTTTGTTGAAGCTCCTCGTTCTTTTTCGTTCGCTACATCCAGGTGAACTTCACGCTGGTGGCAGGGAACATGAGGGATATATTCGAGATTCGAACCATCAACAACACTTTTGGAGACATTTATGTAAATGCTCCTCTCGATCGGGAAGCAGTAGATCGCTATTTACTT
The DNA here is from genome assembly GCA_014706435.1 of Silurus glanis. Lineage (NCBI taxonomy): Eukaryota > Metazoa > Chordata > Actinopteri > Siluriformes > Siluridae > Silurus > Silurus glanis. The sequence goes on along the minus strand of JAAIIK010000090.1, from coordinate 3,842,101 downwards.
AAGGTGAGGGCTAATTTTACAGATGTTGCACAATGTTTTTGCTTTTGCAAATGAACATGGATAAGAAGGAATTGCATTCAGATAAATTAAATACAATTACATCTGTCTTTAAAAAAAAGTACTTATTTTATCGGTTTATTTAGTAAGTTTAATGTTCTGGAACGTCCCCTGTTATTGCACAATTGAAACCATTTAAGAGTTTATTCATTGTTACTATAGAAACAATACTATAACACTTGTATTACTGTTGACACAGAAGATTACCGTATTTTCCGGACTATAAGCCGCTACTTTTTTCCTCATGCTTTGAACCCCGCGGCTTAAACAACGAAGCGGCTTATATATGGATTTTTCCTGGGTTTTTCCCGGTTTCACAAACTTCAAACGGGTTCAGGTGAGCCAATGAAATTCTTTATAATAAATCGGGTGCGCTCCCACTGAATCGGGCCGCAGCACATCATAAATATGGATGATGTTCCTCTGACATTTGACCTGCCGCCCACTCGGACTGTCAACAGGAAATGCGAATCATTCGTCACGCTGAAAACAACCAGGCATGAAAACACGCACTTCACCTGTGTTCTGAGCTGCACGGCATCGGGAGAAAAGCTTCACCGATGGTGATTTTTAAACGCACGACGATGCCAAAAGATAAACTCCCGAGAGAAATTGTTGTGAAAGGAAGGAGGAAGACAGTGAACAGTCTTTCGTTAAAGCCTGTGTAAAGTTCATTAGTTTCAGTGTAGACACCTGCGGCTTATAGACAGGTGCGGCTTATTTATGTTCAAAATAAAAATCTTTGTAAAATTCAGTGGGTGCGGCTTATATATGGGTGCGCTTAATAGTCCGAAAATTACGGTACTCTACACCCGACTAACTATAATAATGTTTATTTTTACATTGGCACCTTATTACTGTATTATTTGTAATATACACACACACACACACACACACACACACAGTGGTGTAAAAAAGTGTTGTCCTGATTTCTCACACTTTGTCACACTTTAATGTTTCAGATCATCTAACTAATTTAAATATTAGTAAAAGCTAACACAAGTGAACACTACATGCAGTTTTAAAATGAAGGTTTTAATTATTGAGGGAAAACACAATCCAAAACATGGCCCTGTGTAAAAAAGTGTTTGCTCCCTAAACCTAATAACTGGTTGGGCCGCCCTTAGCAGCAACAGCTGTAATCAAGCTTTTGCGATAACTTGCAATGAGTCTGTTACAGCTGTGGAGGAATTTTGCTCATCCTGTGGAGGAAACTCATCTATGCAAAATTGTTGTAATTCAGCCACATTGGAGGGTTTTCCAGAATGAACCGCCTTTTTGAGGTCATGCCAGAGCATCTCAGTAGGATTCCGATCAAGACTTTGACTAGGCCACTCCAAAGTCTTCAATTTGTTTTTCTTCAGCCATTCAGAGGTGGACTTGCTGGTGTGTTTGGAATCATTGTCCCGCTGTAGAACACATGTTCGCTTTAGCTTGAGGTCACGAACAGATAGCCGGACATTCTCCTTCAGGATTTTTTTGGTAAACAGCAGAATTCATGGTTCCATTTTTCACAGCAAGTCTTCCAGGTCCTGAAGCAGCAAAACAGCCCCAGACCATCACACTACCACCACCATATTTTGCTGTTGGTATTATGTCCTTTTTCTGAAATGCGGTGTGATGGGACACACACCTTCCAAAAGGTTAAACTTTTGTCTCATCAGTCCACAGAGTATTTTCCCAAAAGTCTTGGGGGATCATCAAGATGTTTTCTGGCAAAACTGAGACGAGCCTTTATGTTCTTTTTGCTCGGCAGCGGTTTGGAACTCTGCCATGCAGACCATTTTTGCCCAGTCTACATGGTGGAGTCATGAACACTGACCTTAACTGAGGCAAGTGAGGCCTGCAGTTCTTTGGATATTGTTGTGGGGTCTACTGTGGCCTCTTGGGTGAGTCGTCATTGTGCTCTTGGGGTAATTCTGGTCGGCCGCTCCTGGGAAGGTTCTCCACTGTTCCATGTTTTTGCCATTTGTGAATAATGGCTCTCACTGTGGTTCGCTGTTGTCCCAAAGATTTAGAAATTGCTTTATAACCTTTTCCAGAATGATAAATCTCAATTACTTTCTTTCTCATTTGTTTCTGAATTTCTTTGGATCTCGGCATGCTGTCTAGCTTTTGAGGATCTTTTGGTCTACTTCACTTTGTCAGGCAGGTCTTATTTAAGAGATTTCTTGATTGTGAACAGGTGTGGCAGTAATCAGGCCTGGGTGTGGTGAGAGAAATTGAACTCAGGTGTGATAATTCACACATTTTAACAGGGGGGACAAACACTTTTTCACACAGGGCCATGTAGTTTTGGATTTTGTTTTCCCTCAATAATAAAAACCTTAAATTAAAAACTGCATGGTGTGTTCACTTTTGTTATCTTTTACTAATATTTGTATTAGTTTGATGATCTGAATCATTAAAGTGTGACAAATATGCAAAAAAATTAAGAAATCAGGACCACTGTATGTATATGTATATGTTTATTGTACATACTTATGAATATTTATATACATTAGATTTATTTATTTATATACATTGCTATTTGCACTTTTGGTTGCATTTCATTTGCTCTGTTCTTATACTCTGCACAATGACAATCAAGTTGTATCTAATCTAATCTAATCTAATCTGATCTTAATTAGATAAGCAGTGCTGTGGAATAATACAGTAATAACAAACCTTTTCCAGCCAATCAGAAACTAGCTTATTTTTCACTTTAATGTAATTAAGAATATCACTGTTATAGTCTATTCCTCTTTTTATTTAAAGCAATACTTTTTGTAATTGAACTTGTGTACCAGCTCGCAGATTAGAATTTTCTGTACAGGGGGCCCAGTGTTGATCCTTAAAACACCCTCACAATGAGCGACAGACGCTTCAGTGTCATGGCCTACAAAATTTCAATCCACATTATTTCCTTCTACTTTGCATGTGTGTACTTTGCAGGTCAGGGCTGTAGATAGCGGCTCTCCTCCTCGTTCTACGGATCATTCGCTCACTGTGAACATTGTGGATGTAAATGATAATGCACCTGTCGTCCAAAGCCCCCGCGGCTACAACGTCAGTGTCAGTGAGGTGAGTGCAACAAAGCAGCTCCAGAGCCTTGGGGCTCGAAAGTGGTCAATAAGAGTCTGTTAGCTAAAACAAAACATCTCGTGTGTCTGTTTTTTAATTTATGTCTCAATTTTCATATATACACAGTTCTGTGCAAAGTTTTAGGCCGGTGTGAAAAAATGTGGTAAAGAGAGAATGCTTCCAAAAATAAGTGTTCATAGTTTATTTTTATCAATTAAAACAATGGAAAGTAATGAACAGAAGAGATATCTATATTCAGATTGGTACACTTACACGCGATTTTTGAATGAACTCAGCATGTAGGTTATTCCAAACATCTTAAAGAACTAACCATAGAGCTTCTGTGAATGTTGGCTGCCTCACATCCTTTTGTCTCTTCATGCAATCCCAGACAAACTTGCTGATGTTGAGATCAGGGCTCTGTGGGCTACAACTATTACTTTCAGTACTCCTTGTTCTTTTCTACTCTGAAAACAGCTCTTAATGACATCGACCGTATGTTTGGGATTGTGGTCCTGCTGCAGAAATTTGGGGCCAATCAGGCGCCTCCCTGATGATACTGCATGATGAAGTATCAGCCTGTATTCCTTAGCATTGAAGCCACCATTAATCTTTATCAAATCTCCAACTCCATTTGCTGAAATGCAACTCAAAACCTGCAAGGAACCTCCAGCGTGGTTCACTGTTACCTGCAGACACTCATTCCTGTACTGCTCTCCAGCCCTTCTGCAAACCCCTTTTTATTTCTTCTCATCAGTCCAGAGCACCTGCTGCCATTTTTTTGCAGTCCAGATCCTATGTTTTAGTGCATAGTTGAGTTGCTTAGCCTCGTTTCCATGTTGGAGATATGGGTTTTGGGCGGCAATTCTTCCATGCAGACGACTTCTGGCCAGACTTCTCCAAACAGTACATAGGTGTACCTGGTCCTACTGGTTTCTGCCATTTCTTTGCTGATGACATTGCCGGACCTCTTCTAGTGTCGAATGGAATAAGCTCGAAGTGTTTTTCATCTGCTACATTAAATTTCCTTGGCCAACCACTGCGTCTACAGTTCTTAAAATTGCCCATTTCTTTGTGCCTTTTCAAAATAGCTTGAGCAGCACATCTTGAAATCCAAGTCTGCTTTGAAATCTTTGCCTGGGAAAGACCTTGCTGACGCAGTAAACTGTCTTGTGTCTTGTTGCTGTGCTCAGTCTTGCAATGGTTTATGACCTGTGACATAAAACTGTCTTCCACAATCTCAACTTAGTAGCAGAGTTTAGCTGTTTCTCAGCCAGTTTGAAGCTCCCACACAGCTGTTTCTGTTCCACCTAATGACTATGTTTCAAGTTACATATGAAATTGATGATCATTTTTATATATATATATATATATATATATATATATATATATATATATTAGGGGTGTATCAGTATTTGTATGGAAAATCTTTCGCTACAGGGTTTTCGGTTCAGTCTAACGAATGCAATTCTTGTTTTACATGCGGAACACAATCCTTCAGGAACCTATTAAGTGGCGGACCGTAAATTTGAGCGAATTTTTTAATTACCGTATTTTTCGGACTATAAGCCGCTACTTTTTCCCACGTTTTGAACCCCGCAGCTTAAACAACGAAGCGTCTAATTTGTGGATTTTTCCTGGGTTTTTCCCGGTTTCACAAACTTCAAGCCAAAAAACTGAGCCCCATAACATTAGACCAATGAAATTTCCGAACGGAAACAAAAAAAACGCTCCTCACGAGAGAAAAACTTTCACCGGTGGCGCACGACGATGACAAAAGATAAACTCCCCAGAGAAATACAGTGGTACCTTGACCTACGAGTTTAATTCGTTCCGTGGACGAGCTCGTATCTCAATTTGCTCGCACATCAAATCAGTTTTCCATATTGAAAATACTTAAAATGGCATTAATCCGTTCCAACCCTCGAAATGACACCCCGTTTTTATGTTTCATGTTATTAAATTGGAAAATACATTTCTAAATAATAAATCTTGTATAAACACATAATAGAAAAAGTATGTAAAGATATAATAAGGTTTTATTCAGTGTATTTTCCTTGGAGATGAGACGACTTGAGCTAACGAAAACGCCGGTGGGGTGTGTGTGTGTGTGTGTGTGTGTGTGTGTGTGTGTGTGTGTGTGTGTG
>JAAIIK010000090.1:3825943-3836824 GCA_014706435.1 Silurus glanis | reverse complement strand
GTGTGTGTGTGTGTGTGTGTGTGTGTGTGTGTGTGTGTGTGTGTGTGGAAGGGGGGGTAGAGGCGATAAGCGGAGGCGGAGGGAAAACTCGTTTTTTACTATCACTCCTGTACACTATGTATCCCTAAACTTTAAAATTTGTACTTTTCTTCTTTGCTTATCTTAATTTTCGTCGCAGTCTCTGGCTTCGCTTCGCCATCTAGCAGCGGCGTCTCGAGCTCGTACCTCAATTTTTTGCTCGCGTAACAAAGCAAAAAAATCGACCGAGTGACCGCTCGTACCTCGGAAAACTCGTACATTAATGCACTCGTAGGTCAAGGTACCACTGTAGTTGTGAAAGGAAGGAGGAAGACAGTGAACAATGACTTACTTGGTAGGCTACTGTTTAGATACAAGCCGTTGTAACGCGTTGAGTCTGGGTCATGGGAGAGCTCGCTAACTCCAGTTGCAACAGAAATCATATAAGCACAGACAGGTTTCCAAAACTCGTGCTTTTTTATTTTTCTTGGCAACAGCGTTATGGTTTAGTCAAAGAAACTTGAAATGAGCATCAGAAAATAAAAAGGACATAATCCTCGGTCTCCACACACGCAGGAATAGCGGAAGAATGCAGTGGCAGGCTATTCCCAAAATACCCCTATGCTCCTAATAGAAACGCAACATATTGCATTTAGTGTCTTTCATTAAAGCCTGTGTAAAGTTCATTAGTTTCAGTGTAGACACCTGCGGCTTTTAGACAGGTGCGGCTTATTTATGTTAAAAAAAAAATATTTGTCAAATTCAGTGGGTGCAGCTTATATAAGGGTGCGCTTTATAGTCCGGAAATTACGGTATTGTTATTAAATTGAAAAAATACACAACAGTTGCAGGGGTATTAAAAAGAAAACTAGAGTTTCTTTCTACTCACTCCATACCGGAAATAAGATTTGTTTTGTGCATGCATGAAAACGCTGAAGAATACATAGCGCTAGCGTTAGCCGCTAACCAGGAAGTGGCTAGCAGCTAATGCTAATGCTATGTATTCTTTAGCGTTTTATGTCCAGCTTCAAGAATTTCTCTTAAAAACAGAAAATCCTGACAACACCACCATTATTTGACAATAATATTATTTGACCAAGCAGGAATTTTATTTAAAATTGTTTTAAAAAATTTAAACTGTTTAAATATCGATCACAAATGTCAATAATAATAAACTATATATAGCATAAAACACATGCTAATTTTAGGTGATGTTTTTAGAATAACTACTACAAAATGAATATTCTAACTTACTAGGAAGAGATCATGGCAAGGTCAGAGATCTCTTGGAGCACAGAGGGTTGTACATCTCAGGAACTTAACAATGGCAGCTTACTGAAGCTGAATTCAAATCGTTCTGTTTAATCGACCACTGAATTGTAACCACTAGCGTATCTAGTACTTATGTATGTATTTCTGTTTAGAATGTAGGAGGCGGTACGTCAGTCCTGCGTGTTGTAGCCACAGATCGAGACATCGGACCCAACGCTGTGCTGTCTTATTACATCACCGATGGCAACCAGGATTTAACATTCCGCATGGACCGCATGAGTGGAGAGATTGTGACCCGGCCTTCACCTCCGGACAGAGAGAGACAGCAGCAGTACACGCTTACTGTCACGGTGGAGGATGATGGAACCCCGCCACTATCGGTAAGTTCCTCTTATTATTTCCTCTTTGGGGAAACTCCATGTCCAGCATCTTATAAGATCTTATGTTTGTACAAAGTTTTTTTTTTTAAGGAATCGATGAAGGCAGATGAAAGCAAATGAATAAAGACTGTAGTCAAGAAGCAGTAGGACATCTTTTAGGAGATATTACAAGATATCAAATTTTTAAACAGAAGCTCTTATAGAAAACCCTAGTGCTTTTAATACCTCTAGTCAGTTTGTATTGGTCTGGGCTGAATATTACGATTGATGGCTGAAATATTTTAATACTATACTTACGAAAGGGTTGGGACATGGTGGTTAATCTTGTGATATAGATAACAAAATGTCTGTTATATTGAAAAGGTGGAGTTGCATCTAAGTATTCTTTGTCTTCTCTAACCAAATAAGTGTTTTCCAAGTCAGTAAAAATATTGAAAATCGACTAGCGACAGACTTAGAACACGTAAGGTACTCGTCCACTACGCTTACAAATACAATTCTTGAGAAAAAAAACGTGCAATTTCATGTGATGGTGTGGGTTTCATGCTGTTTCGAAAACATAAACATAACTGTTTGGGCCTTGTAGAGAATCACTGCCTGCTAAACGTCTGGGTGAAGCGGCAGTTACATAACCCTAACTATTTTCCTTTTAATTCTAAACAAAAAAATGGGGAAAAGTTGACTGAATAGCTACTGTAGTTTGATTTGCGAGATGCACAATTTAAAATTTGTAATTCAATTTGAGTTTTAGCTAGTTAGCTAACGGTCAGGATTGTTGTAGAGGTTTACTGCGGCTAGAAAATGTTTTTCAGTTGAAAGCGCTCTCTTTTACTAATGTGAGTGCTATTGTGATTGTTAATGTGGGAAAAAACACATCAAAATCATGAACATGTGATGTAATTTTTTTTCCATTTATGAGCAGACGTGGTTGGTAAACAAACAGCAATGTGCAATACTCTTGTATTTTATATATATATATATATATATATATTCCGTATTTTTATCTATATAATTATATAAAAAGTGCTGAACTTCTAGTGAACCCCTGAGTGAACCTTAAATTCTTGTGGTAAGAATGATGCCAAAGCTGAGTATTAACACCAAAGTGGCGTTTCAACCTGCTGGCACATTTTACCATTTACCATTTTAAGACAGGAAATGTAAACTGATGAACTGCAAAAACAGGAAACCAACAAGTGTGCTTTTTTCTGAATCAGGAAGTAACAATTTCAAATATTCTGCTAGTTCCGGTTTCATGTTCTTACGTTCTGGTAGAATTGTTCGCTCTTTCTCTCTTTGTGTTAAAAACTCACTTCCTTTTATGGAAGAAGAAATGTTTTTGTCTTGTTGGCTACGTGAACTTGTTGAATCCGTTTTGTCTAGTTTGCAATTTACATTGTGCACTTCGACCTTAGATATATATAATTTAAATATATATTATTATATATATTATTAAAATAAATATATTTTATTTAAATATATATATATATAATATATATATTATATATACTGTATATATATGCATCTGTCATTTTTTATATTTTATTGTATAAAAAAGGAGAAAAAATATTCTTTTACAGCATTTAAAACACGTACACATAATAATGGCTACTTAAGGCATTTATAGACAAGTCATATACAGTGCAGAATATAATTTATCATTTTCATTGTCTCAAATATACAGAGAAATAGGATTCCTAAATTCTTTCTCTCCATCCATCTATCCATCCATCCATCCATCCTTACATATATCTATCTATACATACATATTTACATCCACACTGATTCCATTAACCATTTTAGGTTTGGGAGTTTAAATTCAGGACCAGCTGAAGGATCATTTTTCTCTCACAAACAGCAATATATAAAATATATATCTATATAAAACTGTATAAATCTGAATTGAGGACCTATAATGAATGTATAAATTCTATTAATTCGTCTGTTTTTTTGTAGTTTTTTTAGCAGTCGTCATCGTTTGGCCAAAATAAACATAGAAAGAAACAAATACGCTTTACCACCTGGTGAGATCTGACACACTTAAAAATCTTGAAACCATGTGTCCTACAAAAAGCACCAGACAGGCAAAGGCCGATTGAGGATGGAGCAGTTTTTCTGTCTCATTGTTCAGAAAAAAATACAAAAAAACAAAGACGAGACCAGAGAAGAAAAGGGATTTAACCAGTGAGTAGCTGCATTCTCTGAGTGGTTCTGATTATCACCTCCTTCTGATACCTCCAGGTTATGGAACATTCCAGTCTTTATGCTGAAAAAGAATGCCTCTCCCCCACCTTACCACAAATTTAGATGAGCTTTAGATGAGCAAACCATGTGTGTGTTTGTGTGAGTAGAAGGACAAGGTGGGGGCAAAGATCCATCTGATCACAGAGAAAGTGAGGGTGGCGAAGAAGATGGAAAGAAAGGAAAGTGCAGGGCAGTTCAGTGTTGCTGAGAAAGACAGCGTCTCTTCATCCTACAATGGCTGGAAGTCGGGTGACTCTGGGATGGGCTCTGCAAAACAACACAAAACACATTAGTGTACATACGAACACACATGGTCTTCTGTAAAAACACACACACACACACACACACACACACACACACACACACACACATCATGGACAAAGTGCAATTTGGTAGTTTTCATTTTAAGTAGTTCCTGAATTTTTGAAACTTCTGTCTTCTGTGTTTCTATGGAGAAACTTTATTTCTCAGAAAATGTGCACGCAAGACTTTTTAATACTCCACACACACACACACACACACACGCACACGCACAGATTCTGTAAAAGCAATCCCCAAAAGTATTTTGCTCAGTGTTATATAATAATTTCTTCTTGCAATTAATCATTCTATCACCGTATGGATGGCACATTTCTATAAGTGAAGATAGAAACCACAAACCCCAACCCCTTTTGTTAACCTCTTTCCTGTGTCAGGGTGTCAGGAAACTTGCAGCTTTACTTCAAAAAGTTTCAAAGCATTGACACTGGAGACTCCTTCCAAAAAAAAATGAAATAACATCTCTTTACAGCACCGTACGGCACTCTTTACAGCCATACAAGTCCCTGCAAATGACCCGTTGCCCTGAAAGTGCTGCACAATAACATGCACTTGTCTCTGTTGTGAGTAAATATGTGTTACAAAACCTAGCCAAAGTGTGGAGCAAGAAATAAAAACTGCAACAAAAACCCTTTCCCAGAATCGGGGATTGCAGGAACAGAGACGAAAAGCAGAAGTGGGTCGTTGTGTAACCGTGTCGAGTTGTGAAATCAAAAAGTGCTGATAAAAGGTGAGGAAAAATCTCGCTTTCTCCTTTTTCCGGGCCGCTGTATTAAAACCCTATACGCAGTATGTAGCCTCGCTTTGCATTGCATCCACAAAATACTTCACACCGCACAACACATCTCTAAGCTGAGTTCTTTCATATTAGTAGGTCACATGTAGCTGGTGGGTGTGTTGTTATGCATTTTTGGCTTCTGATAAGAAAATCTACCAGGCGCCTATTTTTTTTTTTTTTTCCTAATTGAATTTAATTTTCATTTCCTTTGCCTTAATATGCTCGGATTTGTTTTTTAATGAGGACTTCTTTATAAACAGCACGCATGTTCTACAGTTCAGCGCTCCTAGACCCTGGGCTATTGCTCTGCATTATCAGCATTAAAACTGAAACACGCAAGAAGTTTCTCTTCAAACTTCCTTTAAATCAAGTTCAAAATTGCAATTCAGGACCAAAACAGAAGGTCAAATTTGGCAGGAGAGAAAATCTGATCTGAGAAATTATTTGAAACGACCTGCTGAGAAGAAGAATACGCATTTGTTCCAGTGCCTTTAGAATTGCAGCTCGTATCGGTTTTTGGGTGGATAAATGGTGTGAGCAGAAATGTATCAACATCACCCAAATGAGAATAAATCTTTCTTTACACTTGTACTAAATAAGGTCAAAGGTCAAAATGTTGCAGAAGTGGGTGAGGGTAGATGCAGAAAACAATGTAGTGTACATTTGGACTTCGCTTCCGAGCATCACAAGAGGAACTTTTACTTGAGGCTGAGCTGCGTGTGTGTGTTTGTGTTTGCACGTACATGTGTGTGTTTGCATCAAAAATATCTCCTCACTGCTTCCAGATGTTTCAGGCTGCATGAGCTCACGCTGTTGTCACAAAAGAATACCTACAGCTGTATATGTGTGTGTGTGTGTGTGTGTGTGTGTGTGTGTGTTTAATGTTACTGCTGACAAATTTTAGATCACATGATGTAGTGTTGTATTTAGTAGAGCGGACAGAGCTTTTTTGGTTTCTGTATATGTGTATACTGCACATGTGTGTGTGTGTGTGTGTGTGTGTGTGTGAGTTAGTGTTGTGAAACCAACTTACACTGTTCAAATACTATTTGAATTTCCATAATATTTGCATATTCAAAGGCAGTCACGTAACCATGTTTGAATGTTTACGATCCCATGTTCTACTTTAGTTCTAACATTCACAAAATTTCAAAGTGGATATATATAAAAAAAGTACAAAATATGATCATATGCAAGTTATTCATTTCAAGCAGGCACTTATTGCCAATTTCCTCCAGGTGATTCTGGTAACGTGGTCAAATCAACTCATACATACAACAACATTAATTTTATCTATCTATCTGTCTGTCTGTCTGTCTGTCTGTCTGTCTGTCTGTCTATCTATCTATCTATCTATCTATCTAGCCAGCCATCCATCCATCCATCCATCCACACATACACACACACACCGACCATGTATAACTTTATGGTCACCAGCCAGCTTTTTATACTATATGCCTATATTGTCCATTGAGAAGATATACTAATAAATATATATATATATATATTAGTTCATAAATTCGTTGTGTTCTTCCGTTCAGTGTTTTTCTTTTTGCATGTCTCTCAACCGCAAGTGAGGTTCAAGCATTGTAAAGTCCATATGCGGCTGAAAAAAATCTCATTTAAATATTTCAACTGTGGTGTGACATTTTGAGTGCTGATGAGAGATGACTGTAAACTGATTGTGAACTAAACTCATCAAGTTTATATCAGTTTCTCGACAGCAAGTAACCATCCACTTGGCATTCTCTCTGCAATCCATAGACACTCAGACTTACAAACTATTTTCTGCCAACACAACACTCCATTGAGCACAGAGGAAGATGTCAAGAGTGTGTGTGGCTCAATTAGAATACTGTGCATGAATCAACATTACACACAGAAAGCTTTGTAATAGTTTGCTCTGTAATGTGTGCGATTGTACATATAGATTTGTGTATCTTGTGCTGAGAAGGAGTGTGTAAGTTTTTTCTCTTACCATGCGCAGGGAAAAACACCTCTCCATGTGGGTTTGGGCTATAAGGGGTGCCAGGGTCGGACAGAAGGTGGCGTCCTGTTTCAGAAGACTGCCTTGTCATAATCTGAGCCACGCTGCGAGACGGAACCTGTGGAGAACCTGCCATGTACACAGGGTTCTCATGGCCTTGAGCCTCACTGACGAGAGAGAGGCAAAATAACATTTAAAGGGCAATTACATCATAGATGACACATTTTTTTCAGCACAGTCATCCCCTTAATTACAAATATAGCCAGGAAATGGTGTCTAAAGTTGCTTTAATATGCTATTGAATGTAGCTAACACTTATGGAAAGCTTATCATACTTGTCTTGCATTAAAACTAGTAATTTCGCATGATCACATGCCTAAATAACCAGCAACATTTTGGTTGGTTTGGTTCACCCTAATTCTCCATTCAAACATCAAGATAAAACTGGGGATTGTGTATCAGCATAACTGCATGCTATGAAAGGAGGTGATTCTGGCTATGTTGCTACTGCGTTAATATTGTTTTATTATGAATTTTTTTCATTCAGGTTAACATTCCCCAGTCTGTGGTGTAGGGCTAAATGATACACATGATGGTGATGGACATTTTTTTTAACATTTATATCAAAATCTGATACCAGACACCACAGATTTTGTTGGATTAGCTCTGTGGTTCAACCTGCACCCCTCAATCACTTTTTGGATAATGGTATATGCCATTAATGTGCCAAAAACTCACATTGGGTGAAACATGTTTTGATGTCTTCCCTAATAGATTGGAAGGCAACTGGGCTCTTACAAACAAACCTATTTACATTTTTGTTCACACAGAAGATGCAGCTAAATCACATATGTTGAAAGTAGCTTTGAATGAATGCTAAATTCTGTGTTTGATAATCACCTGGCCCAAAGCTTGTTTTTAGTCATGTAGTGTATGTATGAAACCACATAAACAGGTCTGAGATTACTTAACAACTCTGTGCGGTTTGAGGTAAATGTGTTAGGATTTATACATACACTTTGCACAATGCTGTGTTGCGAACTACGAGCTTTCTTTAGCTATTAGACACGCCGGTGCCGCTTATCTAAAACTGACTAGCATGGCGAGCTTTGTACATCAGATTTGGTGATTGCGTGAGAACTCACCTGTCCATGCGAACGAGCTCTTGTGCACCTGTGAGAAGCAGGAAGTGGAAACTGGTCATTGTGAGACATATAGAATATAGTTGACTATGATTTCCTGCAGTCACGATATGCAGCGTTGTGCAGGATGTGAGGCTAAAACCTGCACACAAATCTTGCAAGCCACTTTTAGTAAAGACGAAAGGATTCTGGGAGGCCGCTAGGTATTCAAATCTAAACTGTAACAGATGTTTAAGTACATGTCATTATGACTGACACCAAACACTGACTCATTCATTATGGCTGACTATGAGTTATGGATTACATGACATAACTGGCTAATAATAAACCATTTAGGCTAAGGAATATTCATAGCCAGACGTAGATGAGATCAGTGTGTATACTTACGTCGGCTGCTGTGAGGTCTTTGTTTTTGACGGAACACCAGGATCAATAAGAGAGGCAGACAAAGAATACAGATCACCAGTACAGCTGTAACCAGACCTGTAGTGAATGAATCTAGAGGACGATAGAAAATAAACAGAATCATCAAGCCGTGTGGGTAAACTTGGTAGATAGTGTCAGCTAGATATTGTCCAGAATAACAAAATGATTGGGGAAAAAAGGGGAATTTGCAGCTACAACTAGCAACAATCCCTTGCTATACTCTATGTTCAGTGTACCTGTGTTAGGTGGAGGCGGCAGCTGTGTACACGTCAAATTGCCGTTGCGACCTATGGAATGACATATGATTTATATAGATATCAAGCTTTATTTACCACAGCAATACTGAGTTCTCAAATCGGATCGGGCAGAAAGAGCCGTCCAGCATCGAGAGTAGTGTTTTACTTCAGGAGGGTAACAGTAGCTCCTTTTTGAATTGCATCAGGCAACACAAACAGCCCATGGTGTTTTATTTCTTAAGACATGGCGACACTGCACGTGTTAAAAGTTGCCATTGTTGCAAAAGTGATACAATAAGAACAGGATGTTTAATTACATGCTACAAAAGATCAATTCTAAGCTGTAAATAATACGTTCTTAAAGACAATATTTTTTTTTTTAATAACAGGGAATAACTTGGCAGGAAACAAAGCCCGCCGTGTCCTTACTTGGCGTAATGGTGAGGATCATGTGACTGTAAGACCGCTGCTGCAAGATAGGCTTGTGCTTGCCATCCTGCAGCATGTCCAGTGCCAGGCAGCAGTAACGTCCCTGGTTAGCCCGAGTCACATTGATCAGCGTGACGCTAAAAGACGTGGCCTGGGCTTTGTATACCACACTTTGTGTGCGGTTGTTGTGCAGGCGCATGTGACACCGCTGGTCGATGTGCTCCGTGAAGAGCCAGACGTGCTGCAGGTGGTCCGTCGGGTGTTTCATAGCGCCGGACTGTTCGCAAATCATCGTGGCGTTGGCACCTTCCGGGCACACGTAGGAGACGTAGGGGACTGAGACGCTGAGCGAGTGAGAGTCGTGTTCGGTGTAACCTGGGGATGAGGAGACATGCAGGAATTCATATTTCTGAAGTAGTTATGCTGATAACCTAAAATATTTATTTCGCTATTTTTGATTAAACATCATACTAATTTAGGGCATCATGATTGGATTGGTTTTTAAAATAGGTATTTACACAAAAATGACACGATTTCAAACCTTGTCTTAGTTTCATTAATCGTAATATTTTCTTTCATAAAAAAGACACTATTTTCCTCATAAAGACACTAGAGCGTCCTCTAGGATCCATCTCATGCCATGATCCATCTCATGCCATCTTCAGCTCGCTGGAATTGTCTGTTGAGCTGTTACAGTTGTCATAGTAACTGTAAACTTTGCCTGTTTTTACACCCAATTCGATTCTACTATTAGAGTCGAAAGGAAAGAAAACGGTTAAGCGGCACACAGCACACGTGCGCTTCACTGTTGTTGCTTGAGCACAGCTTCATACACAATAAAATGTTCAGACATGAGAGTTTTGTGGTCATTTCGTAAGCGGTGTACTGTAGGTGTGCAGGTGTGAGCGTGTGCATGATTGCAGCAAACCGAAAGAGCGCACGACCTACATCCGTCGTTTAGCGAGAGCTCATTTACTGGACTGTGATTCATTCCACCTGTACCATCGTGCATGCCGATGCTGAGCTGGCATTTCAATCAAAATGTCAAAACGTCATGCCATTATCGACTTGACTCATCGTCAAGTTTATGATTTCCCCGAGCTTGCGATTTTACACCACGCGTTAAACCGAATTTGAAAAAGAAAACAAAAATAGCTAAATACACGTACTAGATGCTTATTATGTCATAAAACTAGAGAGGAATGTTTTACAAATCTAGAAAATTATACTGGTTTAAGACAATATTTGGTTATTAACCAAGAAAAAATATTGCTCGCTTTTACTTTAATGTACTTTAATCTACATACATAATTTGTCATTCGTGCTATATATTTAACTGTAAGTTATTTTAGACGGAGTAAAACTGAACTAGCTATGTCAGCGAAACTCTTCTTTTCCATCCGCCTCTCTGGGGCTTTCATTCCACTCTATTTTAGCTGACCTTGTGACTTTCAGGCTCTTCTTTGTTCTCCAAGGTTCCTCCTCTAAGTTTCCTTCTCTTTGTTTTGGTGAGTAACACTCAGTTAATGCTATGTGTCCATACACACACACACACACACACACACACACACACACACTGTTGCAAATAGCTAACCCTGTCTAAAGTGTCAACTTAAATATTAAAGAAAAAAAAAAAAAAAAAAAAAAAAAA
>JAAIIK010000090.1:3806909-3825543 GCA_014706435.1 Silurus glanis | reverse complement strand
TTCCCTCTCTATGTGTCTATATATATATATTAAAGAACTCTTCAATCGAACCCAGTTTGTTTGAAGCCCCACTATTACCAGTCTTGGGCTCTTGAGCAATGCTCTCATCCCTCTGTGCTCCAGGGGTGCTGTATCACGGCTGACCCTGCTCTACGACAGCAGTTTCCTAACATTGCTGGGATATGCGAAGAATGTCACCGTGCTGTAATGTACATTTAACAAGTAAAAACCACCTATTTATTTCATATTGGACACAATTTACCACTACTGTATGTATGTATTATAGAGTATGCATTTTATGTGCACAGGTTTCATTTTCCCTTTTCACTGGGAAAATCAGATGGAAAAAAAAGCCTATATATTGCAGGTTACAGTTATCCCTTTATATCTCACAACATACAAGTAACCTTTCAAAACATTTCCATTTACTTCAGCATGTACAATCCGTAATCAGCCTCTGTATTTCTCTGTGTTTTTGACTCTGTGACTCATGAGTCCTGAATTCAACCACACCCAGCGGCCCAGCGGCTTTCTAATTGCACGTTCGGGTTGTACGCTCTGAGTATTTCTACTTTCAATTGAGCACAGAGGGAATTCCGGCAATCCTAATGCTGCATTCCAGATCACAAATGACTCATTTACCCTTCATGCCTATCCCCCAAACAATGACACTTTCAGTAAGTGCAACCACAGCATTGTTGGGGTGCTGTCATCATGGGGGTGTGTGCGTGGGATATGTATGTGTGTGTCAGCATATGATCATGGTAAATCGATAAAGTCAATGATACATTTCTGTATAACATCTGCATGATAGAAACCGCAAAAAGAGCACAGAGAGAGAGAGAGAGAGAGAGAGAGAGAGAGAGCGAAGAGGGCAATATGGACTACAGAAGGAATGTTCCGGATGTTTGGAAGTGATAGAGACGTATGCTTTTGAGGGGCTGAGGGGCAGAAACTTCCTTCCTGCTCTGGTCTTGGCTCGCAAAGCCAAAGAGAGATTACAGCAACACCCCACTTCCATGGAAACTAGTGGAGTTTAATGGTAACAGAAAAGATCAGCAGATCAGTCATCTGTGAACGTTCCAACAAACCGGATCGCCTAAACTACCACTATGAGGGAAGAGAAAATTGAAAGACTGCAATGTGGCTGGCTGGCAAAATCATACGGCGCTTATTCCATGGTCAAAGTAATAGAAGTTTAGTTCATTCTCTACACTTGTGTTGCAGTCAAGGTTCTATTAAGGTGAAATATTTTGGTTCCATGTTGTCCAAACAAATAATGGATGTCCAACGAATGTCTACCGTGGCTACGTCTACACTACTCCGGACAAAATAAAAAAAACAGCCTTTTCATCTAAAAACACTCGGGTTCCACACTTTCACTTTCAATCTTTCCCAAAAGTTTTTCATCCACACTAAAACGTTTGAAAATTCGTACGTCATTTCCGCCTGCCATTTATTTACTTTCCTGATGACAAAAAGGCGTTTTTGTAAACTCCATTTTCTCAATGACGAAAATGGCGTTTTTAGAATCATCCTTATTCGAAAAGCTAAGGGTTTTTTCTTAATGAAAACGTGGCTTAGTGTGGACGGCAAGCCAAAAACGGAGAGCTAAAAAAAATGCGTTTTCGAACATAAACGTATTAGTGTGGACATGGCCTGTGGTAATTATCTACAGAATGGAACACCTTATCTTGCGTTACAAGATGGCGTTTCTGTAGTATATGCTTTAAACAAGCACTAAGGTTGTATCTCGCTAGCTGCACTACAGGCTACATGGCAAACTGCACTGAATCTACATAAATAACTGTCATTTCTACTGCTAATATTTGCTCGGCAGTAAGAATATTGGAATCAATTGGTACTTTGATATAGTGTTGGTATTAAGATAGCTTTTATAACATAATAACACATTATAACATAATTAACATGTTCAATTTCAATGATAATTGTTTAACCTCCGCTGCTGTTTAAGTGGCAGTCACCATATACTGTGATGCATTTTGCATGTTGTATAATGTGTGCAAGATAATTTTGTAATATTACCCATTCTTAAGCAGTACATCCTCCTGGAGTCCTATTTCTAATCGGTGGACAAAAACAGACACCTTACCGAATGGAAAATGAGCTGAATGTTCATAAACAGGTGCTGACCAACAGTTGCAAAATGTCATGTTTGTAATATTTATGCATATAAATCCAAGTTCATGTTTGTTCCAGCTGCTTAGCCTTAGAGATGCACGAATTTGTACACATTCATACACAGATATATGCAGGGCCACAACCTATACTGTTTAGCATATGCACAGGCTTTGACCCTTCTGTTGATGTAATCGGTTAGTGGTCAAGGCTCATGTTTTTGTGTATGTGTGTGTGTTGGGGGTGGGGGGGTCAGGAACAGCAATAGAAAAAGCATGCTGTGTGATTGCAAGTAGCCGCAAGCCCTGTGCCTGTTCCTGTCTCTCGAATGGACAATAGAGCCAAATCTGATTCCGTTCCAATCCATTATTCTCATTTTTCCTGATCTTCCCAATCCGGGGCAATTATTCTCCCTGCTCGAGGCCCATTTCTACTCACAGGAGAGCTTTCATATATCACTTTAATGGAGCATTATTTTGACGGGTGGAAAGATCCAGCTTAATATCGCCCAGCCTGTCTGTACAACTCCAACATGACAATCAGGCTGCATCTAAAATCCTATATTGTTGTTTGAAATGCTAGCCTTTGAGTCAAGACACAACATCCAGCAACATGACGAGGAAACGCAATTTACAGTCAGCACAAGCAACTGCAAACCATTAAAATTCAAAATACTGTGCAGAACACATCAGCACAATTTCATTGACCGTAACAAGCAACAAAGCAACATTGGAACTTTTCAATTCATTGCAAATGAGGTACGACGTGGACCATGACCAATCTAAAGGTTGTGAATGATACTTTCATTTGTACATGTGGTCCAATGTTTCTTCAGTTCCCCACTTGTAGAGGTGGAAAGAGTAATAAAATATTCTACTCAAGTAAAAGTACTGTTAATTCAATGAAATTTTATTTTAGTACAAGTTACAGGTCCTAAAAAGTAAAAGTAAAAAGTAGCTCATTTAAAATTTACTTAGTATTGATTGAAGAAAGGCTTTTACAAATTAAAGTGCGGTACAATCAAATAAATAAAAGAAGTCCAATGTGAGTTGTGCACTTTCGCAGCATATTTATTCATTTATGATAATTAGAGACACACACATTGAACAACTTTCGATTCGACTGTATTACGCTTTCAGCCGAGTCTGCATCCCTGGCGTCTGTTTTGTCTCTCTACATTTTTCTTTCTTGCGAGTTTTTTCTCTGGCCATTAATAAATCAGTGCTGTAGTTTCCAGGGTGTGCATTTTATATATTTTTTTCTTTTTCTTTCTTTTTTTTTTTTTTTACTCAGTATGATTTAAAATGTAGCCAAGTTAAATACTTCAAACAAAACATACTTAAGTAAAAGTAAAATGACTGATTTTAACTACTTGAAAAAGCAGATTTACACCAGAATGACTTATTTACAAGTTGCCAGTTGCAGCATGTCGTCCCTGTTTGGATGATGCTACAAATCGTGATCTTAATAAAATATTGTCATGTTGCCTAAGCTTGTGTTTAAAATCTATAGACTATAAACTCATCAAATGTACACAACTGAAAGCTTTAACCTAATAGGGTTATGTGTCTCTGTTGTTAGAAACCTAACGCCAACTCTAACACACACATAAATCATACCCACATCCACACTGTGGATAAGAAGGCTCGTTAAAAGGTGTTAATAGGAGCACTGATGGGGTCATTTACTTTCACCCATTATTAACCACTTTATCACTAATGACAATACTGTATGCTAAATTACTCTAATATAGCACACACTCTCTCACAATAAACACAATAGTTTATCTTAAAGGTTGTGAGAACAAGAACAGCCAGGGGGTTGTGCCCTTGAGCAAGAAATTTCTCTTTAATCCTGGATCCTGTCAATTAGATTCTGCATTTGATGTCTAATGACGTAATTTAGATCAAGTCAAGTAAGTCTGCTTGATATGACATCACACTGTGGTGATAAAAAAATGTATTACTGTTGAAATGATTTATTGTGGTGGCCTGAGAATCATAATACTCCCCTTTTCAAGGGGAGTATTAGGGTATGGGTTAGTTTCAGGTATTTTTGAGCTGAAACCTTTAGTGAAACCTGGCAACCATGTCAGCATATTTGTTGATTTAAAAGACAGTCAAATATACACTAAGCAGGAACTTCCAATCAAGGAAATGGTACAAATCGATATGGTCTATTCAGAGGTTCCTACTGGACTCTGACAAGCTTGTGCTGACTGGGATCTGTGAAACCCAGCTGGATGGGGAGGAGATGCCCAGCTGTGTTTCTCAGCTCCATATCCGCACTTGCTCACAATCAATCCCCTGCTGCTCATCGGCTCCAAACAAGCACACGCCATTTTTCCGTTTACCCTAAGTCAAAATCTCCACAAGGACACACTGCTTCCGTCCTTGGCACATGCCATTATTGTGTGGGAACATCAACAACAGTCATGCAGCAGCGAATCAGTTGTTTTAATAAACATTATTAATTATCATTTTTTCCCCACTATGTCCCATTATGTCGAGCATTAGCAACTTTAGTAATATGTTTTATTGCATATTTAGGAACTGTTCTTATCTTATTTTCTATTTTTTTTCGAATAAATCTGCAAAAATTCATTTAGATCAAGATTAATGGCCAAGTCTGAGAAAATATTTGGTTTAGATTATTCGTAAATATTTTCTTTTATTTTAAGTTATGCAATGCAGTACTAAATCATTTTTAACTGCAGCCTACTCTGTATTTTGTTTCCGGGTGTTCTTTTTTTTCTAGTGGTGAACCAAATGAATCAAATCTAAGCAGATGTCGAATCATTTCAATGTTTTTTAGCTGGGGAAAAAATGATTCGGAACATTCTCCAGATGTTCAGGGGCGGAACTTGAACGCTTCAAAGATAATAATTCTGTACCATGAGGGGAAGCAAAACGGTTTCCACTTGGGAATTTGTATTTCTTTTTTTTTTTCCATTTTAACAAACTGCCAATAACTGTAAATTAGTTACTGAAGAGAAATGTATTGTTTTGAGGGAACAATAGGAAACCAGCTGTGTTTTTTTTGTTGTTGTTTTTTTTGCATTTGCTTTTTTTTTTTTTTTTAATTAGTATTACAATAAATACAAATGGGGAAATAAGTCAAAGGTTTGCACATACTATGTCTCTTTTGAAATAGCACTTTGAATAAATAGGGCAACAGTCATTCCACTTTTGTATCAGTATTACAAATAAATAGGGTAGAAAATAAGACAGAGGTTACACAAGCTATTGGCTGTTATGCACTAAAACGTCGTGTGGCTTCAACATTTGGCTCAAGGACTGTTTGGGTAAATAGGCAACTTTTCCAGCATGACACAATTCTTTCAAAATGATAAGGGGAACTATCTAACATGTCACTGACCTGCTCTAATTCCGGGTTCAGTTCATGTAATGCACAGTGAATAAACTTTCTTTATTACAATGACAACAGCAAATAAAATCTTTCATCCTGCACAGTAGATTCAGTGTAACACAGTGATGCTCTTATTCTTAAAGTCACATTCAAGCTGTGGAACATGTGTTTAGTCAATACAGTAATAAGGTTGGATGTACGTTTGTCTGGAAGAGCATTTTTTTTTTTTTACAGCCTGCAGCTGGGAAAAGTTTATAGATTGTCTCTCTCTCTCTGTCTCTCTCTCATACACATTCACACACACTCATTTACCTTCAACAGCCAGGAAGAGGTGAAGGCAAAGCCACACAAGCGTAAACAACTCCATCTCGTCTGTAGATCCACTCCTTGGATGTTTGCTTTAACTTCTTAAATGCCACAACTCCTGCTTTGGATTTTAATCAGTCAACCAGAACGGCCAGGTTTCCTAACCGCAAAATTTTCCTGAGGACCGCAGAACACGCACACTGCTGCTGATTACACACAATGGTTTCATGCGCCTCTCTTCTCTCTCTTTCTCTCTCTCTCTCTCTCTCTCTCTCACACACTCACACTCACATTAACACATGTATCCGCCCCGTCTGACTCTGTCTGAAACACATTTACATAGATGAACAGATGACACATGAAAAACTCCGCCAAGTATCCAAATCCAAAGGTTCTTTAGGTAAATAAAATTCAAATTATATTAAAATTTTATTTTGTTTTAGTTTTTCCACCTACTAAAAACATTCAGTACATATTAAAACATAACACATTTTCCATTGTTCCTTTGGTTCTTTTATTTTTTAGGATTATTTATCCTAGTACCCCCTCCGCCACCATTATTACTACTACTTTTACTACTATTATTATTGTTATTATTATTATTATTATTATTATTATTATTATTATTATTTTATGGTAACAACAATTACAGAGCGAATGCATGCAGTATTAACATCTACTGTGAACGTCTGAAGTCTAAATTCGATGCTGTAGGTGGTAATTCAATACGGGGTTTTTGTTACGTCATCATATCAAGATCTCGACCAACTGAAATTTAAATAAAAAATGACTAAGCGGTCTTTAAAGTTTTTCAGTTCAAGGACCCCTTAAGCAATAGAGACATGGGTCAGGGACCCCCTGATACAAAATGTGTCAAACACAGTCACTGATATTAATAGAAACCTGTCATATTACGCCAGTTATATTATGTTAAGACAACATTTTGCCTTTTCCTTTTACTATCAGGTGGACTATTATACAATTCTATGAACTTTTAATAGAACTTAACATTACATTTTACTGACAGGTCGACTATTATACATTAACATAAACATAAACATCAGCTTTAAGTTGAAGTTAATTTAACATAATTAGCAGACCCCCTGCAGTACCCCCCCCCCCCCCGCCGAAAAACCTTGGGATCACAGACCCCCGGTTGAAGACCCATGACTGGATTTGACAAATTAGATTTTTTTTTCCACCCACTTGGCATTTTTTATCCACTTCTATGAAGATTGAAAATAAGAATAAATCAACAGTTTTCACGCCACTCTTATGAAAGTAGCAGTTGTAAAACATCAACAGGCTGAACAGGCCAAACAGGAAGAAAAACAAGAAGCACACGTCGTGTTCTGGATGTGTGCTCGTTGAATTTGAATGCAGTAGTTTCACCACAGGTTTCACATTAACACTGACCAAACCAAAGGCCTTGCAGCTCTCTGGTCTCTCCGAGTTCTCAGTAAATGGCATTCAACATGCGTGTCATAAGATATAGACCGGCGTATCCCTATGTAAGAAGATTTAAGCATTTTAATGAGTGCGTAAGTAAATAAAAGGGGGCCAGGTTTCACTGTCAGAGCTCAAGTGTTTCAGAACAATTTGCATTTTTTGAATATCAAATGCACCTTTTGTACAAAGCCTGTTATGTCAACACTATAAAACAACACTCATAAATCCAAAATAATAAGGTATCTGGCTACTATAGATCACCTGAACTTCTTCAGTGTATTTGGACATTTAGAAAAAATGAGTAAAGATACATTCAACAAGAAAAAAGTGAAGCTAAGCTTGAAAAAAAGCACCCAGGCCTTCAATAATACCAAGCCCTAAAGCATTATTATTGTTTTCTGAAAATCTGTGCTTTATATGTTTTGGATATATTATACCACAGTGCTGTTTAGTTCTCCATAATGATTGTCCACGAGATGTTGTACAACAGCAGTTCTAACAGTAGTTCGGACTACAGGGAAAACCCCCAGGTTTTTATTAATGTGCTTGTAAGCATGAGTTGTTTCTATAGTCTCAGGACGGTCACAGGGACTGGCCTAGTGTACACTCGACATAATCTAAACCTGTTGTCGGTAGGGAGATGTTTATTTGGTGTTTTTGGAAGGACTCTCCACTGTCAGTGCTTTGTAATATACAGTATGCATTTATTATGTACACCAATCAGGCATAAGTTTATGACCACCTGCCTGATATTGTGTTGGTCCCCCTTTTGCTGCCAGAACAGTCCTGACCCGGTTCACCACAGTTCCTTCCTTGGACCACTTTTGATAGATACTGACCGTTGCAGGAACAACACCTGCTAATATGCCCTTATTTTTATATTTACTTTAGTAAAGCATATACACTCTGCTCTTCTCATTGTACCGAGCATTAATATCTAAACATGTCCAGTCCCACACACAAATCTGTTCTTTATTTGATTCACCTTTCCGTTTTCTCATGATGTTGCCAGTCTGGGTGACTTTTTTTTTCTTCTGTCACTGAGGTACATGTTGTACAAACAGGAAGGACAAAGTTCTGATGAGCAACCTCATATGCAACCTCATTCATTTCTACCCCGAAAACTGTGTCATGTCCCCGAGCTTGAGAATGACACGTGAAATATGTGAACAAGTGTATGTGTGGAAATGCTTCCTTTGTGTGAACCTTTTTTTTTTTTTTTTTTTTTTTTTTATAGGTCACATTACAGATACGTACAGATAACACTCTTGAGAATAACATTTAGGAATAAAGAAGAGGTTTTTACAGAGTATAACAATGGTCTTGTTTGAGAGACTTTTTCACTTTTGAATGTTGGGCGTTCACTGCCCCTGTGGTAGAACATCGTGCAGTTCTTCTGTGAAACATCCTGTCAGCCTTTGTCTTGACTTGAACTCCATTTTCTCATTTGTTCTGTTTAAACTTGTTATTTTCTGGAGAAATAAGACAACAGTCAGCATTATGTCAGAATGCAAAGGTTAATATTGAATTGCAGCATGAGCACTGCATTGAGCACTTATATTTTTTGAAAATACGTTTGGCTCGACCATAGCAGTAGATATATTGGTAACCATTAAGAACAAGGGTTGTGATACATATTACACAGAGCAATCATACCCTACCTATGTGCAATATGCAGGGCCTGTTTTAGCCTTTTTTGCACCCTAGGCGAGTTTCCTATTGTCACCCCCTGCCCCCAATGGCTCCACCCTCACACCACAATGCTGTACTCCCACACCATGCAAATCATTCGCAACCTTAAATACAAAAAAGTTAAACACATTTAAGAATCATTGCAAAATTGCCTGAATTCAAGTATGCAAACATATACTGTATATTAAACATTAGGAGAACAACAGGTATATCATTTAAATGGGTGAGGGCGAGGGCGAGGGCGAGGGCGAGGGCGAGGGTATCGGCCGGGCAGGCGACTGCTTACTTTGCTTACACCAAAAACGTTGCTGGCAATATTCTTCTTTAACCATCTAGACAGTCATGGCACTATTATTTTAGCTTCTGATTCTGAGCTCTTCAATTCTTCAATAGGATTTGTCAGATGTTAAGCAACTCTTATAATAAATGTATTCACATGACACCTATCATGTCATATCTTACTACAGACATCCACCATGGTATGGGTTTGGATAATCGACGAGAACGATAACGCTCCAGCTTTTGCTGCAAAAGAGTATGTGACCATCCTCACTGAGGGTCCCGACACGATAGGGGCCACCATCGCTACGGTTACGGCCACTGACCCAGATGAAGGACTAAACGGGACTCTGCGCTACGCCATCACGTTCGGCAACGTTGCTCAAACGTTCAGCATCAGTCCCACTACGGTAGAGGGTTCTGGAGAACAGTTTGCATTGTGTGTAAATCAAGGAAACGAAACATTAAGCTCTGTGTGTTTGTGTTTCTGCTTTACAGGGCCGGATCACGGTGATGAAAGCGGTGGATTATGAGATCAGTGGTGGACGCTACACCCTGATCATCACTGCTACTGATCAATGTCCAATACCGCAGCTCAGACTGACATCTAGCGCCACTGTGTGTGAAAAATTATAAGCATACAGTATCTGCAATACACTTTATAGAGATGTTGTATTACAAGTCACATGCAGGTCCTCTGATATTTATATATTTTTATCATTAATGTTATGCTTTAGAAGTAGTTTTCCCTATTTACAAAAAAATATCAAAGTATGATACTTTAAAATGGGGCTCTAACGCTATTTCATGCATTGAGTTATTGACACTGTTAACAAGGATTCTCATGCTAAACATGGCCAAAGTAATAAAAAAAAAGCAATTTGGATGTATTTCCGTTCCAAATACACTCCTTCCGAGTCCGTATAAGTTTTGGACAGTTTTTATTTTTTGATCAGCACCCACCACCGTGCTTCATTCGGTTACAGAAGCACTTCACGGTACACGCTCGAGAAGAAGGTCTCCGAAGAAGTATGTTTTGGGACGTGAGGGAAGGAGAACCTTGTTCAGTACTTACCATATAGATACATCCTGCTGGATCTGATTGTTAGCCAGAGTTAATATAAGACTATAAACTTTGTGTTCCTTTGCTCCTTTGACAGAACAACTTCCAAACAATAAAACTGTAAATATATTTCATAAATCTGATCAAACTAAATAATCTTTGGAGACACGAAGAGTAACAAATCTTGCCATAGAATTCAATTTAATGTCCTGGTTCAAAGTTGGACAAATCACCAGCCAGGGTTTTTTTGTAAAGCCGATATTTCTGCAAATGTTTGCTTGCCTAAGCTATAAGGTTTTTTTTTTTTTTAATGTAGTAATCACTGATGGGAAAGTGACCGAATGAAGCACAGTGTTTATTTTTCAATACTCTATTTCTATTTACATGTTGGACAGTCATATAAAGCATTTCACTACATGTTGTACTCTGTACAAATGTGTATGTGACAGACAAAATTTGAGTTGATTTGATGAATAAAATACATTATAGTTCTCTATTTATTGCTTTAAATGAATGAGGCAATTGATGTAAAAATGTTCATGTGAATTTATCTCCTGCTGAGCAACTGGCAATTTGTATAGGAGCATTTGTAAAAGTGCAGCTACAATACAAAGTGAAAAAGGTGCAAACAAACATGTAGTCTTTGTTTTAATCCCCTTGTGTTTTAGGTGCTGGTGAATGTGATCGATGTGAACGATGTGACTCCACAGTTCCCGAATCATTTCGAGGGCCCATTTGAGATTACAGAGGGCCAGCCGGGGCCTCGAGTCTGCACACTGAGGGCCACTGATGATGACTCTGGTCTTAATGGAAAAGTGGAATTCAGCATAACAGCCGGGGACCCCAACAGTGAGAGTAGTGTGTGTGTGTGTGTGTGTGTGTGTGTGAAATTAGACCCATAATGTGGGTGTAAGGCAAATGTCAAACATGTGATTCAAATGCTCTCAGTGACGATTGCCTTCATATGAGTAAAAAAGTGAAATTTGAAATACCACATGCGTCTTGGCTGCTATTCAGAATATAAACGTGAGGATGTTGATGTCTCATTCTGGGAAATCCCCTTCCTATGGTGAAATCATGCCCCATTTTGCTAAACAAAGTTCTGGAAATTACACGCTTTGCTAAAGTTAGACTTGTTTGCAAGGATCTGCAAAGTTCTAGTTTTTCAAAATCTGATTTTATTTTTCCAAAAATTTAATGGGGGGAAAAAACCTCCATTTAAAGGTTTCATTCTGATTTTCTCAGTTTCCATTGAAGGTTTCCACCAACATTATACGAAAGCTGCTGCAGTTTCTTCACTCTAGTTTAATTTGTTGTGAATGATATAATCATTATATTGTGCTAATAATCATGCAAGTAAGACCTGATTTTCAGGATTTTAGATGAAGTGGCTTTTTCAGACCACCACACATTTTAAATGAATGTGAAAGCAGGTTTTCAGGTTAATATGGTTAGAAAACTGTGAACATGGAAATGTTTTTTTTCCGAGTGATCTGTATAAATATGAGTGCGTGTTATGCGAATGTGGAATTTATTTATATATTTTTTAAACGAGACAATATTATCGGACTATTTAACGTATTATAAGATTCTGATATGTTTCTTGTGAATGTGAAAGATGATATGAATGGGACAGTGTACATTACGTAAAAGTGAGAATGGTATCGTACATGTGAAAGCGTTTTACTCAAAGAATTTGACTTGTATCGAGAGAACGTTTGTTTGCATTTGAAAGACTTGAAGGTTTCTCTATGTTGTGTGTTCTAGATGAGTTCATCGTCTCTCCTGTGGAGGGAGAATTGAGAGTCAGAAGAGACGTTGAACTAGACAGAGAGACTACAGCTTATTATAACATCACAGTTACTGCTAAAGACCTGGGGACTCCTCCACGCAGCAGCACGGTATACACACACACACACACACACACACACACACACACACACACACACACATATGATGTCATGTAATATTCTTCTAATACAGTATGTAGCTTTAAAAAACAACAAGCAAGTACGATGTAAGAATGATTAATACGATAAATATTTTACATTTTATTCAGTTTTCCTATTAATATTTTACTTTTTAGCAATGTGCATGTAGAATCAGTAAATTAATATTTTATTGCATAATAATAACTCCCAGCCACTTTCTAAAACAGTTTTTACTTTTACAAATAAATGTTTATAATTTTAAATAATTTTTTAAATGAATATTATGCTTGCATTTAGTTCAGATGAAATAGATATTTCATTTATTTTATGGCAACCACATAAAGCATTTATCGTTGAAACAATGCTTTTTAACTGTATTTCTGATTTCTGATATTTATATATTTTTATCATTAATGTTATGCTTTAGGGGTAGAAATAGTTTTCCCTATTTACACTAATTTAATAAACTATCAAAGTATGATACTTTAAAATGGGGCTTTAACGCTATTTCATGCATTGAGTTATTGACACTGTTAACAAGGATTCTCATGCTAAACATGGCCAAAGTAAAAAAAAAAAAGCAATTTGGATGTATTTCTGTTCCAAATACACTCCTTCCGAGTCCGTATAAGTTTTGGACAGTTTTTATTTTTTGATCAGCACCCACCACCGTGCTTCATTCGGTTACAGAACACGGGACACGGACGTTTTGGGACGTGAGGGAAGAAGAACCTTGTTTAGTACTTACCATATAGATACATCCTGCTGGATCTGACTGTTAGCCAGAGTTAATATAAGACTATAAAGTTTGTGTTCCTTTGACGTCACACCTTCCAAACAATTGCAACCACAAAAAGCATTTATCGTTGAAACAATGCTTTTTAACTGTATTTCTGCTTTTAAACAAAAACAATAAAAAAATTTTAATTATAATTGTTATTTATTTTTAGGCTACATGACTTAAAGCTACGACTGTTTTTGTGTGTGTGCAGGTTATAGTGGGCATTGTGGTACTGGATATAAATGATAACGACCCCATATTGATGAACTTGCCCCTGAACACCAGTGTGAGTGAGGGATCACCTGTTCAGACTTCGATCGCGAGGGTACAAGCGCAGGACGCCGACAGTGGACGCAACGCTCTCCTAACATTCAACATCACAGCGGGCAATCCAGATGGAGCTTTCTACATCAACGAAACTGTGAGAAAATGGGGTGCAGAGTCAGACAGCGAGGGCGGTTTGTTGTTTGGGACGAGGAGTTGATATAACGCCAGCAGTTTCCTTTCGTTTAATTGTTCATTTGGCTTCAATGTTAAATTGGAATTATTGTGAGTGGAGTTAATTTATTTTCCTCTTTTTCTTAGTCAGGTGTGGTTCAAGTGAACAGACCCTTGGACCGAGAAAGAATTGCAGAATATACACTGACTATCACAGTGAAGGACAACCCAGAGAACTCACGTATTGCTCGAAGAGTATGTGCTGTGCTTTTTAATATTATATATTAATGCATAGTAGGATTTTAAAACTGATCTCCAGCATGATTTTTTTCCCTAAGTGCACGATAATACCACATAAAATTCACCATCTTATAGTATGACTATTTTTAAATTTGGTCATCTGGCCATAGCTGAATGAATTGTTGGTACAACAGTAAAACCAAAACTAAAATGCATAAGTACCTCATGATTTTCGTCTCTTATTCCAGTTTTGTGTGTAATCTTTTTGCATATCTGTAGACGGTCACCACCACATCACCTTTGATTTCTTTTTATGCCCAACTGCAGGATTCGGAAAATCTGGTGGTCACCATTTTGGATATAAATGACAACCGGCCGATTTTCACATTAACAAGCTACAGAGGAGAAATCAGTGAGAATTCTCCAACAGGTTTGTGACTCAGAGACCTTTTCATGACGAGATGTAGAATATATGAACAGGAGTTTGTGGACACTTGGAAATAAGATTCGTACAGTATGTGCTTTTTGAATAACCTCCACTTTCTGGAATTAGTGTGCATATGGAGATTTGTGCTTATTCAGCAACAAGAGTGTAAAGTCAGGTAATGGTATAGCATTTCAATTCATCCCAAATGTGTTCAGTAGGGTTGAGATCAGAGCTCTATAGAAGTCCTATCAAGATCTTCCACTCCAGTTCATGTAAAACATATCTTCATGGATCTGGATTCGTGCACTCGGAGGTCCATGTCTTTGATTGAAATAATACACTGGCTTTATGTAAAAACATCATGGATATACTGCCAGGAGCAAATAAACACTGTTCAAAATATTTCAAACTCCTCTCTTGGCCTTAAATGTCTAAATTATCCAAACTAGCAGTTATTAAACCGGTGATTAAGAAACCTGACACTGAATTTCCAAAATATAGTCCAATATTATATGATTGAATTAAATCTATTTTCTCTAATATCCTAGATAAGCAGAATTCATACACTAAATCTTTCAGTCAGGGTTACAGCTTACTGAAACAGCAAATGGTTAAAGTAATAAATTACGAGCTACTGGCCTCTGACCAGGACTGCATCTGCTTGCATGTAATACTTGATGGCAATCCAGGTTTCAATACCATCAATCATGATATTTTTATATTGCCTGGAACATTTTTGTTGGATTCAAGGGAATGTCTTTTTTTTGGCTCACTGACTTTGCTTATCTCACTGGCTGTTATCTGTCTGCAAATATTAAGTGTGACTTCACTATGTATGCAAAAATAAGTTTAATGTTACCTAAGAGAGACATTTGTTCTATGCTAAGTAATAGATTTCCTGTTAGTGTTCTAAATCAGATGCAGTCTCACAATCTAGGTAGGTTTATAACCTATTTATGTTGCCAGACATATTTTCTTTCGTGTCACTTTTACTATTGGTTTGCTCATTACGGATTTAGATCATCGTGCAGATATCAGTGTGTTAAAGCTAATTTAATTAGTTTCTTAATATCCTCAGTCTCAGTCATAGTTTTTCCAGGATTCCCAGGACTGCATGGACAGTACATCTTTAATTTTCCTGTATTTGCTGAGCTCAGATTGTAGTTGGTTTAAAAGACTAAATCTGTGCAAAACATATGGGTATTTAGGAATAGGAGTGGAATTTCCCAACCAGTGCCCTGGTGTAACTTCATCCAAAATAACCACAACTCTGGTTTTAAACCATGCAATTAGTGTTAGATTTATATTAGCATGCATGGTCTTACTTTTCTTTCAACAATTTCAAGAATTCAAGATTCTTTTGGTTAAAAAAGGCTCATGGGTAACTCCTGGCTACTTCTATAGTGGTTAATCGGTGAACTATTATTTTTTACATACATTTTTTTTCCCTTTATGGGTAGACACCTCAACATTCCATGTGGTTTCTCTACTTCAAATTGGCCTAAGTTAAGAGGTTCGTTTTGAACGAGTGTGCGAACGAGTGTTGCCCACTTTGTGGCTGGTGTTCCCAGGATAGGCATTGGATCCATAATTAACCTCATCAGGAAAAACTGTTTGTTGAACAGAAGTGAACATGTGAATAAACATAATGTGACTCCAATTCTTTACTTGTTTTGACTGCTCTTGGTGAAGAGCATAAACTACCAGAGGGTTAGTTAATTACATGGAAATATTAAGACATGTCAGTTAACAGTTGTGAGATGTTCTTGAAATTCTTTGAGCTAGTTACGTAAAATTTTAATGAAATCTATTTTGGGGCTTTTTGGCAAAACAAAAACACCATACTTTCAATAAGAACTAAAGAACAGAACTTTGTCTATTTCATACCATTATGCTTCTCTGTTTCTTCTCTCTGTTCCTCTGTCCCCAGGTACCACTGTGCTTATCCTGAATGGACCTGTTCTGGCCACAGATAGAGATATTGGACCCAATGCTGTGGTAAAATATGGACTGATTGGTCCAAGGATTGATCTTTTCACCATCAACTTTACCACTGGTAAGATACACTGTGCATCGAAACATTGCATTTAAGCCTTTTACTACTTTTCTCTAAAGGACATGATGATAAAAAGTTTACGATAACGTCGAGCTCTTTCTCTCTGCTCTAGCTGTGGTATCAGTGCGTGAAGGTGCCGTGTTGGACCGTGAAGCCTTCACTGATCCGCGAGTAGAGTTGTTCCTGGTTAGTGAAGACATTGGTGGTCTGAACAGTACCGTTCCTCTCACCATTACCATCCTGGACAGGAATGACAATCCTCCAGTGTTCAGCCCTTCTAGCTTTACTGTGCGCCTGCCAGAAAACAGTCCTACTGGTAAGAACATGAGGGAGACATAGTTCTCCTTGACAGGGGCAAGGAGTAGCTGTAATCTCAAGATTACTGAGAACAGTTGTTTTCACCCTAAAAAGGTTAAGTTGAGAGTTTAAATTGGGGACATAGTGGATTTTATATGACTTTTTCATGGGTTCCAATAATGCAAAGACGGAATATTTTGTTATTTGGAGTTCTCAACATTAATAACTTGCATGCGATTTTAAAAAGATTTTATGTATTATTATTTTGCCTGCTTTCCTCAGGTGTTGTAGTGACACAACTCTCAGCCACCGATGCAGATGCAGGCTCCAACGGTTGGTTGCAGTACCGCTTAGAGAGTGGAGCTCAGGATCGTTTTTTGGTCGATGCAGTCTCTGGAGCTGTACTTGTGGGCAATGCTACCCTTGACCGCGAGGAGCGTGGCTCATACCGGCTGGTCGTCATGGCTACAGATCGGGGCACGCCAACTCTGTCAGGAACAGCCACACTCACCATCGTGCTGGACGATGTAAATGACTCTAGGCCTCGCTTCTTGCAGCCTGTACAAACGATCAGTGTCAACGAGTCAACACCCCCTGGTGTAGTGGTGGCCACATTAGCTGCTGAAGACCCTGACCTCCGACCTCGTCTAGAGTATTATATAATCTCGGTGGAAGCGAGGGATGATAATAATAACCAAGTGAGTGGCCTGCAGGATTCGTTTGGGATTGACTTTCACACAGGTGAGCACAACAAAGTCTAAAGTGTATATTCATCTGGTTGGATCATAGTCCTGTGC
Organism: Silurus glanis; assembly: GCA_014706435.1. NCBI lineage: Eukaryota > Metazoa > Chordata > Actinopteri > Siluriformes > Siluridae > Silurus > Silurus glanis. Next base: position 3,808,279 of record JAAIIK010000090.1, on the reverse strand, counting down.
AGCTCCATCATAGCTAAAGAAATATACATAAAATTGGCAGTAAATCCTTTATCATAGTTACAAACAGTAAAGCCATGTATATTGAACAAAAAGTGAGACTAATCAACCAGGGATTCTGAAATATGAAGAAAACATACCACTGGAGAACACATACTGTATAACAAGAATTCCTCTGAAGCGACCACCAGCCACCCATGACCCTGTCGCTGGTTCACCACTGTTCCTTCCTTGGACCACTTTTGCTAGACCACTGCAGACCAGGAACAACCCACAAGAGCTGCAGCTTTGGAGATGCTCTGATCCAGTCGTCTAGCAGTCACAATTTGGCACAAGTGAAACTCGCTCAAGTCAATACGCTTGCCCATTTTTCCTGCATTTAACACATCAACATTGAGAACAAAATGTTTACTTGCTACCTAATGTATCCCACCCACTAACAAGTGCCATGATGAAGAGACAATCAGTGTTACTTACTCACCGTTCATAATGTTATAATGTCATAATATTATGCCTGATTGGTGTGTGTGTGTGTGTATATATATATATATATATATATATATATATATATATATATATATATATATATATATATAACCATTAAAAATGTTTCATATACCAACATATTATATTATTATTGCTTTATCCACAGGTGCTGTATTTGTACGAAACCCTTTAAACAGAGAGCTGGTAGCTACTTTTGAGATCATAGTGTCAGTGCATGACAATGCTAGTGACATTATAGACATGTCAGTCAGTGTGCCCAATGGTAAGTATGGATGTTCTGTTTCTCTTTCAGTCGCTCTTATCTTCTCAGTACTATTTTATTTGTTTATACTTAAAGTTATTCTTCCTATTATATCTAGCAGAATCACTATGTCATAATATCTATCGTAAACATTTATTTTTCTTTAGAAATTATTACAAAATAAGTCTGCAAATTTTGTATTATATATCCTTATTGATTTGTATTTTTATTTGTTATTATTATCTATCTATATTTCCACTCCACAATAATTTTTCTCACACTTTTCCTATCTTTCTGTCCTGTTTCCCCTTTACCACTCTTGACAGCCAGGCTTACCATTAGCATCCTGGATGTGAATGACAATGCTCCTCGTTTTCGTCCATTTGGTGTCACTAACTTCTCTGAGAGCATTCTCGAAGGAGCTCAGCCTGGCACCACTCTGCTCTCTGTGTCTGCTGTCGATCCGGACAAAGGCCCAAATGGTCAGATCTTTTATGAGCTGCTCAATTTGCCAAGAGGAGGCTATGTCAAACTGGAGGACCCATCAACTGGTAAATAAAAACACAACAAAAAAACATACACACACACACACACACACACACACACACACACACACACACACACA
>JAAIIK010000090.1:3784880-3806899 GCA_014706435.1 Silurus glanis | reverse complement strand
CACACACACACACACACACACACACACACACACACACACACACACACCTGCAGTATAAACATGATTGCATATGTGTTATTTTGTATGTCTTTATTTTAAAATAGTTCAATAGAAAAAACATAAAAAATTGAAAAGCTATCAGGTGTCCAAACTTGTAAATGATGATGAAGATGATTCATAGTCATAGAAGCATTTGTATTAAATTCAGTTGATTATTGTTTTAATGTATGCTCTGATGTATGCTGCATTTTGTCGCTCAGGTAAGATTATAGCCAATCGTACAGTGGATTACGAGCAGGTGACCTGGTTGAACTTTACAGTACGCACTCAGGATCGGGGCAGTCCACCGCGTTCGTCCGAACTGCCTGTTTATCTACGCATCGTCGACGTAAATGACAACAACCCTGTCTTCACGCAGCCATCATATCAGGTACCAGGATTCTGAAGAGATGATTCCTGTATTTCCATAGCGTATTGTGTAATCTTTCCTGTATTATTTTGATTTGTCATGCACATTTTCATCCTATTTGTGCACAATCATTATGTCAAGTTCAGTCTAAAATTTCACATTGCCAGGAAGTGACAGAAAACTTATTGCAATCATGATTCTCAAAAAATATATTTTACTGCTGAACAAGACACACAGTTTATAGTGTACACACATAGTTTATAGTTTCACTGCTTGACATTATATTCAAGTTTTTGCATGTAATATTTTATATCATCAAAAGGGTTCAAGGTGAGAATCCAATCACCAAATATAAATTTGTATAAAGTGTAAAATGGATGTGCAGCAAAACCTCTCTTTTGCTTCGTTTCTACTAAAAAAATATTTCACTCGATTAAAAAAGCCATTCGAAGCAGTTATCATGATATTTTTGGAATAAGATCTTGATTTTGGATAACAAGCTTCTATTTTTACTGTTTTCTTTTCTAAAACTAGACAAACCGAATAAAATAGTCACCACAAAGTTTGCTTTGTGAATGCGAAAACAGTTGAGGAGGATTTCAGCTCAACTGCTCTTCACTTCCTGTCACGCTAATATAACCTCAGCTCAGTTTGCATATGGAGTAAATGATTCCTGCACATGGCTTTCAAACAAAGAAATACTCGAGAGTTCCCCAGTGAGAAACTTAGAAGTGTTAGTGTGAATGAATAGGCAGAAAATATAAATTAACATATTGTTCAGAGAGTGCATTAACGTAGGAGCTACTTTGACAGGAACCAGTATGCAAGCAAGATATTGATATAGAATGAAGTAGATTTGATGCACATAACTGTATTGTCTCACTTCTGTGTGTGTGTGTGTGTGTGTGTGTGTGTGTGTGTGTGTGTGTGTGTGTGTGTGTGTGTGTGTGTGTGTGTGCAGAAGCCAGTATTTGAGAATGTGGCTTTGGGCACCATCATTGTTAGAGTCAGTGCTACAGATGCCGACTCCGGACTGTTTGCAGTGATAGAGTACGGGCTGGTTGATGGAGAGGGCAAGTTTGGGATCACCCCATCTACAGTAAGTGCAAATGTGTGTGTGAGGAAAAGAAAAATAGATCGAAGGAATGAGATTTTGCAGGTGTGTTTGGGACAGGAAGACTATAATCATTAATAAAGTGAAATAGCACCAGGATAAAACAAATGGCATGCCATTCTTAATTAATACAAAAGAATTAGCAAACGTATTGCTTACATACGAAGTGGTATCAAAAAGATTCGAGACTAGTTTTGTCACACACCAACAGATGGCAGCACAAGGCTGCATGCACAGTCAAAGGGAGCACCGACTTTCATAAGACATCGTCTTGTGTACATCGGGAGCTGTGCAACTGGTGCTATTCTGACTCACTTCCACACCCACCCTACTCCCCAGATTTGGGTCCTGCGGCCTTTGCCGTCTTCCCGAAGATAAAAAAAAAATCCAGCCCATAGGTCGCCATTTTAACACCATTGCGGAGATCCAGTGCGAATTGCAAAAGCTGCTGGACACGCCATTAAAAGAATTCCAGAAGTGTCAGGAATGCTGGGAGCGCTGTATTGCTTTGCAAGGGGATTTGTTTGAAGGAGATAGTGTGTAAACATAGATAAATATAGTACTTTATTATGAAGTCTTGAAACATTTTGATATCACCTCATATCATATGACTAATCATCAGCATAGAGAATGTAACTTCAAATCCTGGCTATTACCCACTCCAAAGATATGTAAGATATGATGTTCCATGCCTGATCCTGTGGTTTCTCACAGGGGGACATCTACATCCTGTCTCCATTGGACCGAGAGACTAAAGACCACTACACACTTACAGCTATAGCCAGGGACAATCCTGGAGGTAGCTCCAACAACCGTCGTGAAAATTCAGTTCAGGTATTTTAAGGACTTCCAGCTGCCTGTGATCAAATAAGTTGCTTTTGTTTTACAGAATCAACAGTGTTCATGGACATCTAGTGTGGTGAATCATAGGATACCACTGAGTTTCTATTTTACTAAGTCTTGCTTTCAAAATTGAGTTAAAAAAAATGGACACAATTTGTGAATGTTTTAATTCACAGCAAATTGATTGCTATTTTTTTTCTATGACCCATCAACCTCCATCTTGTTCTCTTTCCCTGTATTTCTGTGTCAGGTCCTGGTGACTGTGCTTGACGTGAACGATTTCCGACCACGCTTCTCGGAGCGCGTGTTCAGCTCCACCGTTTTTGAGAATGAGCCAAGTGGCACGTCTGTGATCACTCTGTCAGCTACAGACCTGGACGAAGGAGAGAATGCCCTGCTCACTTATAGCCTACAGGGGCCTGGAGCAGGTCAACTCACACACACTCACATGCACACACACACACACACACACAAACACGCACGTACCCAAACATACAGGGTAGCAAAAATCCTTAAACCAGAAATAACCTAACAATAAAAAACTAATTCTGTTCACATATTTAGATCATTTACATCTCTCTCTCTCGTTCTCTTTCTCAGATGCGTTCTCTTTAGATCCTGACACTGGTCTGATCCGGTCTCTGCGTTTGCTGCACAGTTTTGAGAGGTTTAATTTGACTATAGTGGCGACTGATCACGGTCGGCCGCCTCTCTGGGGCACGGCACTTCTCCAAATCACTGTCGTCGACGTAAATGACAACAGACCCGTCTTTGTCAGACCTGCGAATGGCACCATCATGCACATCCTCGAGGTGGGTCTCAAAGCATCAGAATGAATGGAGCTTAAATAGTTTATCCTTTCATTTATCCTGGTGATCTTGTCCTGACATGCTTTAATCTTATGCCACAACTTCACAGCAGAAAATCCATCTCCATACAGTTCCTCCCTGTCCTCTACATCTGCCTCTTTCAAACCAGCCACCTGCATATCTTCCTTCACCACCTCCTTAAACCTCCTCCTTGGCCTTCCTCTTTTCCTCTTGCCTGGTGGCTTCCACAGATATACCCCATGTCCCTCCTTTTTCACACGATCAAACCTTAATCGTGCCTCTCTCAACATGTCTCCAAAACCTCCTCCCTGCTCGGTCCTTCTAATAAACTCTTTTCTAATCCTCGTCCCCCTGATAAAAATCACAGCGTCTTCAACTGCAGTTTCTTCCACTGTTCTCTGCCACTGTCTCAAAATCATACAACATAGCAGGTCTCACCATTGTCTTATAAACTTTTGCAGATACACTTTTAGCCTAAATCACTCCTGCCACTCTACACCACCCACTCTACCCTTTCCTTCACTTCTCTATCACAGTCGATCCCAGGCACTTAAACTCATCCACCTTCACCACCATACACCCACATGCACTTTGTCTTAATCCTACTGACTTTCATTATACCACAACTAGATTGCCAGCTGAAATCAAATAATGCTTTTTATTTATTGTTTCCTTTGTGTCATAGGATAAACCGGTGTTACAAAAAAAAAAAAAAAAAAAAAAAGACTAAAGTGAGCAAACCAGATCATGGAATTTGGAAAACATTATGCGAAAACGTTTCACAATGGAATTTTTGTTTAATGTTGTTTAATAAATATATGAGAAATGAACAGAAATTGAACAGTATTGTTTTTTTAGTAAATGATGGTGAAAAAAACTCCAGTCCTACACAAACATCATATATTCAGTCATACATTTATGACTCATGACACCTTATCTCTGCTGTTGTTTATCACTGTGCTAGTTAAACTCATCTGGTCACTTCATACACATCGCCCACATTTCAAAACAGGCCTCGACTTGCACCCGTTTGTCCAAGTGCCCTGATGTCAAATGTTTCACGGAAAAAAGCAACGGAAAAGACGGGCATGCTGTAGCATGTTGAGGCAGGATTTTTTTGTCATACACCGCTTTCATTGAAGTTTGTCATTCTTAGGAAACTTGAATCAAACGTGTTACTCATCTGTGTGAAGGCATTGACATCCTGCTGGCTTGCGTTTGAATGCATGCAATCACAGGCTCTTTTGAACTTGTCCATTAAAGCTCACATATCTACTCCACAAAATCATTAAATCAGTTCTTTTTGTGACAAAAAGCTCCATTGTCTATTGTCACATTCAATTTCTAGCATAATTTTAGCTTTGTTTTTCCTTAGCTTTTTTTCCTTAGCTTTGCTAAGTTCAATGCTTCAAGTAATTACATTTACGACATATGGCAGACACCCTTATCCAGATTTCATTCGTACAACTGGTGATAAGGGCCCCGATCAGGAGCCCAGAAGTGGCAGCTTGGTGTAGCAGGGATTTGAACACATGACTTCCAGATCCAAATGCCTTAACCTCTCAGCTTTTATTCTTCTCATTCAATAGACGTTTCCACTATAAAAGTTCTTCCCATTGTGGAAAACATTTCAGCTTTTAAGTTTGCTTTAAATTCCTTTCTGACAGTTACAAAACACTGACACTGGAGACTGTAACATGAAACCACCTATTTCCATGCAGGTGACTGTTAATTTATCAATCAGTCACTCTGTCAAGCAGAACACAAGGGTTTCTTATCGTCACAGACTTGTTCATGGTGTTACAACATAGAAAAACATTAAATATACACAACTTTCTTGTGTATTCTGAGGTAAAAAAAACTTTTTGTTTTTGTTTTTCAGGAGCAGCCACCAGGCCTGGTGGTGTATGAGGTGTTTGCAACAGATGAGGATGAAGGAGTGAATGGAGAGGTGCGCTACAGTTTTCTGCAGACCGGAGCGGGGAACCGGGACTGGGAGAACTTCCGCATCGATGCCATAACCGGCGTTATCACCACTGCTGTCAAACTGGACAGAGAGAAGCAGGCCCTCTACAGCGTGAGTCTCTGCACCTCTTTACTGAGGACACAGATCAGACACGGAGACAGTGATACAAAATCCGATTCAGTTGATTATTATTAAATAATTATTTAAAAGATTTTTAGTTCTTGTTCTCGCACAGAATCCATGTATTTTTTCTTTTTTTTCATGTCAGTTTTATTTATGAACAGCAACATATCAAAATAAGATAAAATGTTTTTATTGCGGTTTCTTTTTATAAGTGTTTTGTTGTTCGATTCGCTCCTTCATTTGTCATTAGCTGCATAAATACAGTGTGTGTATGTAATTGTGCTCAGTTTTATTTAAAAAAGCAAATAAAGTTTTGTATACATGTACACACATCTATCTATCTATCTATCTATCTATCTATCTATCTATCTATCTATCTATCTATGCATGTGGTTGAAACCCCCACTGTTACTGTATTTATAGTTTTGCATAGGATCGTCATGCTGTGTGTGTGTGTGTGTGCAGTTGATAGTAGTAGCTTATGACCTTGGGCAGCCAGTGCCGTATGAGACGACTCAGCCTCTGCAGGTGGCTCTGTCTGATATTGATGACAATGAGCCTGTGTTCCTCAAACCACCGGTTAGTGAATGTTCCTTCACCCTCATGTTCTTAGCTATCAATTTTATCTTACAGTGAACCAGGTCATGTCTGTGGATTTTAATAATATGGCTTACTGTATATTTTGATGTCTCTCTCTCTCTCTCTCTCTCTCTCTCTCTCTCTCTCTCTCTCTTTCAGAGAGGTGGCCCATTGTTTCAGTCTCTGTCTGTCCCTGAGCACTCCCCCTCTGGTACAGTGGTTGGCAATGTTACAGGAGCAGTGGATGCAGATGAAGGCTCCAATGCTGTGGTTTACTATTTTATTGCAGGTTTGGACAAATACAGTATATGCAGTATAACAAACTCTAGTTAGTTATCCTTCAATTCAACCGTTTTTGTATCAAATATTTGTTTCAAATTACAAGCAAAGTTTATGAAAAAAGTCATGAGACTGTACAAGTGGTGATATTTCTTAAAACTACTCTTAAAGTCGGGCCCAAAATATTATTCTTGTGTCTCTCGCTTGAAATTGTAAGACAGACAAGCAATCAAAAAGCACAAACTTTCTCTGTCCTGAGGACTATCCCAAACTTAAATTTACATCCTTACATTTAGAAAATGCTAACACTGCAGACTCCTTCCAAAACTATGCAATAGATTAGACTTATTTGGATTATGTGGAGCATTCACCATACAAGTAAATGTTTAACTTGTTACAACAGAAACACATTTTGTATCAGACTGTACTTGTATAATTCTATATATATGTATGCATTCCATACATATAGACACACACACAGCACATATCTAAATCTAGATTTAAACTGACTCAGCTCTGCATCCAAGAACAGAAATGCATAATGCTATAAGCAACATTAAAATAAATGTTCAAACTGTCAACACTTCAACTCACAAATATGCTTATAAAACTACGTAGACACAGCTACCACAAAGCCCCAGAGGGATATTTTATCATTAGTGTGGTAATAAGTTGGCCAATAAATGACGCAGTTGCTATTGTGTAACTTCTGAAAATTGAAGCTTGATGCACGTACGTGAAAAGAAGCATGTTCCTCATTATATTTGCAGGATCTGCTTTCACAAGCAGTTTTGTTCCCAAAAATGAAACGGTTTTGTACGTAAACACACAAAACCCCTCCTTGTTCCTGAGGATGCTCCTGAGGGCAGGTGTGTGTTCACAGGTGGGAAGGTAAGATGGGTTGCAGGTCATAAATCAGAGAAATTCTTTCTGCATTAGCTGAACAAAAAGGAGTTAATTTTTTAGCAGCCGTTCCATAACTTTCACTGTAACCAAAATTGGGGGAAAAAAGTGTTAACGTGTTTTATGTTGATAAAAAAATACCCTAGTTGGTGAATGTGTGGTATTCGTGGCATGAAACACAGAATATGCTATTACAGGAAAACTTTGGCCTCACAGGGCGAATCACAGAGTTGTTGGTTTAGGAAAAGGATGATAGAAGTTCTGGCAGCAGGAATTTGCTTCTCAAGCAGTATATGGCTCCATGATTATTCATGTCTATTAGAGACAATGAGTCTTTCTGCTGATCTGTAGGTGGAGACATTGAGGGGAACTTTGGATTGAGCGTGGCTGGAGTTCTACGAGTGAAAAAGGACCTAGACCGAGAGGAAATCCAAGTGTACGCCGTCATCGTCAAAGCCTCCAGCAACAGGAACTGGATGCCACCGAGAGGTCAAAGGTCACAGCGAACCCGAATGGCGCTCGACCCGAGCCGTGACCCTACCCTACAAGAAGTTAGGATTTACCTGGAAGACATCAACGACCAGCCGCCAAGGTTCACCAAGCTGGAGTACACTGCAGGTACAGGAGTGCAGATATTACTGTGGGAGTGACGTATGGATCCAGGTGTGGGACTGGTGTAGAGGCATAGTGTGATATTGATCAAAAATCAAATTGTAATATTTTATCTGTTGTTTCTCTGCAGGTGTAGCAGCAGACGCTAAAGTGGGTTCAGATCTGATTAAAGTTCAGGCCATCGATAACGACATCGGCAACAACAGCCTGGTTCTTTATCACATTCTGTCCATCCACTACATCAAACTGCAGTCAAACGAATCAGAGGAGCTCTTCAATGTCTTCACTATCGGTGAGTATCACTTCCTCATCGCAGTTTCAACTCGCACTGTGTTTCATTTAGTAACTATAAATGGATGAAGAATATACTGTGGTAGTCTTTAATAAATAAATAAATGTATTAACCGCATTAATAAAGTCCAATAACGTGTTTTATTCCTTAATCAAATTATTAAGTCTGTTCTGTTCAATACTTATCTGCGTTTCTTGTATCTATACTCCATGTATCTATACTCCACACGGTCCAGGTCAGACAGACGGTATAATCCGAACCTTCGACCTCTTCACTGCCTACGACCTGGGCTATTTTGTTGTGGAAGTGTTGGCACGTGACCTGGAAGGGCACAGTGATGTTGCACTGGTGGGGATCTACATCCTGCGAGACGACCAGAGAGTAAAGCTCATCGTCAACGAGATCCCTGAACGTGTCTGGCTCTTCCAGGAGGAGTTTATAAACCTGCTCTCGAACATCACAGGAGCCATAGTCAACATGGACGATGTACAAGTATGTGTGTGTGTGTGTGTGTATATATATATATATATATATGTAAATGAACTGATAAGGAAAAAACAAATTGTAATTATAGTTACATGTCACATGCCAGGGTTTGAAAAGGCATTTGTGTCTAGTCGTTGGCAAGGTGTAAGAGGTGTAAGTTGTTGGTGAGGTATAAAAGGAACAGAAATAGAAAATTATTTTCCTTTAACGGTAAATCTATTGCTGTTTGTAAATAGTGAACCGACTTTTCAAAAAAAAAAATGTAATCTTTAATGGAAACTTTCTTTTATATTTATCTCTTTCAGTTCCATGTAGATAAAAAAGGTAGAGTGAACTTTGCTCAAACTGATGTTCTGCTTCACGTCGTCAACAAACAGACCAATCGCATCCTTGACGTGGAGAGGTCAGAATATCAGTCCATTCTCTGTTTTCAACTTTAGTCCTTGATCTGTCAGCGTACTCAAACTGTAAATCATGAAAAGTCTAAATACTGCATACTAAAAGTCTCACTGATTTATGGGTCCATTGGCACAGGGTTATTCAGATGATCGACGAGAATAAAGAGCAGTTGAGAAATCTGTTCAGGAACTACAATGTCCTGGATGTCCAGCCTGCCGTGAGTGGACGAGCCCCTGATGACCTCACTACGCTTCAGGTGGGTGTCCACAACATCTGAAGCCAAAAATAAAATTGGCGAACTGTTTCCTGTAAAAATGAAATACGCACAAGGAAAAGCAAAAACAAATCAAGTACACAGTAAAAAAGTAAAAGTATATAATTATATAAAGAGAAAATATACTAGAATTGTACTAGAATTCTTTTTCCTGACTGCTAGCTTCTAGTATCTGGGTCTTATTCACTCCAACATTGCAGAGTCTCACTACTAGAGTTTGACACTAGACTCTTTGACACTCTCTCTCTCTTTCTCTCTCTCTCTCTCTCTCTCTAGATGGCTATAATAATCCTGGCTGTGCTGCTGTTTCTGGCTGCCATGTTGTTTATCTTCATGAATTGGTACTACAGAACAGTGTAAGTACATGTTTCAAACCTTCTCATCTTATACTTCTCTCTTAAAACTTTCCTCTAAATTTTAATAAAAGTTTAGGAATTTATTCATTCAAGTCTTTACATTTGGAAGATGTCTTATATAAGAAGTTAGAAGTGAGAATATTATTTCAGCAAAGAGACACTAAAGATTTTGCTCAAGGGTCCAACAGGGAGTTCAACAAGAAATCATCAGTAGCACAAACATTTAGATGTAAAGTTTAATTTATTGAATCAAACTGATGTGAAGGTGACTTTCTTGTGATTTAGTAATTCAGTATTATTATTTTTATTATTATATTTCTGTGTATGTCGGATAGTCACAAGAGGAAGCTGAAAGCCATCGTTGCTGGTTCGACAGGTGAGTTCTTAGGAAGTTAATAGTTTCATAAGAACCATGAACAAACATGACTTTGCAGATATTTATATTTGTGTGCGCGTGTGTGTGTGTGTTTGCACTTGTAATGTAACATTAACAAGCTTTGTTTGTTCTGCATGCTGTCCAGGCAACCAGGGACTGATGGACATCCTAGATATGCCCAACACCAACAAGTACACGTTTGAAGGGTAAGAGAGACGAGCTGCCCCAGCTGATAAGCCCTGCACAAATACAATGCACAAAGGCCTTTTTTTTTTTTTTATAACTTTTTTGCAAATTAGTGGTTATGTAAATGTCCCAGCTAGTAAATGTTTTATTTTTATAAGCAGATTTATCAGGTCCTCCTAACACTACACCCATGACACTGGGAAAACATGGTCTTCAGAAGCTTATGTATCATTATTATATTATACTGCAAAACTCTACCTTCCAACTTTATCAGAGCTGTGTGCAAAGTCTTTACAATGCTAAACCCCATTACACCAAGAAAATCTCACTTTTACATGATCAACCTTATTTGTGTGTGTTTGTGTATAGAGCCAATCCTGTATGGCTGGACCCATTCTGCAGAAACCTTGAGTTGGCTGCCCAGGCTGATCATGAAGATGACCTGCCCGAGAACCTGAGTGACATTACAGATCTGTGGAACAGCCCCGCTCGGACTCACGTCAGTCTCACACACACGCACACACATGCAAGTCTGTATCACAACACCACTATGTATGGTCATTTGTATATCTAAGTCCTCTTTAACAGGCGTACACAGTTACATCCAGTTCCTTATTTTCAGTTCCCTGAAGTAAACAGAGATGTTATAGAAAACCAGCTACTTAAATCACGCAAATAAGGCCACGGATTTTGTGGCAAGTTAGAGTCAGGAGATTCTTCATTTATTACTCTCAAGATTTTTGCTGTTGAACTAAAGCTGAACTGTATGTTCATGCTAAGAAGATACCACAAGCCCTGATTTGTGGCTTGCTGTCTGCTTGACCAGTTAAGATTTTATTCACTCATAAATAAAACAGAATGACTGATTTTGCAAAATGCAGTTGAGTAAAAAGTCAGAGATTTGACTTTGAAATGTAGTGAAATGAAAGAAAAAAAGTCTCCCCAAATGAAAATACTTATAAAAGTACAGATATGTGAAAAAGCCACTTAAGTACTGTAACGAATTACATTTACTTTGTTACTGTCCACCACCGACAATATATGATGTACTGTACCATCAAATGGACAAAACTGGAATCCATGTAAATGCCACATAGATAGTAAAGGCATTCTAATTATTTATGGCAACTTTTTGTCTACAATTAATTATTGTCATAGCAGAAAAAATAGCAGTGACTGTTTAATGTAACTTTAATTATTTATTATTTAGGGTACTTTTGGCCGTGAGCCTCAGGCCTCAAAACCAGAAGATGACAGCTACCTTAGAGCTGCCATCCAGGAATATGATAACATTGCCAAACTGGGACAAATCATGCGTGAGGGACCCATTAAGGTGAGTCCAGAATATAATGTACCTCTGGTAATACACATGTTCATGGCCAGAGAGCTGAACTGCCACCCAGACCAGATCTCAAAGTCGTAATTCCATATTCTAACATAACATGACCGATCCCACTATCTGATCAGGGCTCGCTGCTCAAGGTGGTACTGGATGATTATCTGAGACTCAAAAAGCTCTTTGCTGCACGTCTGGTCACCAAGTCGACCAGCCAAGACCAGTCATCCATCACAGAGGTGGGAGAAAAAAGCTGGATCTTCTTCTCCCTCACTACTGTCTCTAGTGGCCTACCTCTTTCACAAACCTGTTCAAAAACCCTCACTGTATCTCTGATTCACCTTTCTGAACACACTATCAATGAAACATTTTTTTACCATTGTTTACTGAAGAAATATGCGTCGAATCTTCTTTTAACCGTTGTTTATCAACTAAGTAGTGTGTGTCTCTAAAGTGTTCAGCAGTTACTTACTCCACTGCACTAGAGGGCAGTGTCTCACTGTGTGGACATTCCTATATTTTTCTATGTTAGGTTTTTACAGTCGCTTTTGTTTCACAGATTTCTGACCCCTTTGTGGATATTTCAACTAAAAGATATCCATAGTAATGATTTCGTGTCGCTGTATTTTAACATTTGCTACATAAATAAACATTTCCAGAACTTTTTACTAAGACATTGCTGCTTTACCCCACTATTATGTTCTTTGTATTTTAGATCATTCTCTAATTTCTTCTATCTAATGCTATTATTTTCCCCTTTCCTGTTTTGAAACCTTGCTTCTTAACCTCCCATGTGGTTATTTTCACCTTTTTTCCCCCACAGGTATATTCCTGCTTTATATATATATATATATATATATGCATGCATACGCCACACTTTTTGACATCACTGTAATAGAAATCAGTTTTCCACTACTTGTGTACCACTTCCTTCTTGTGCGTGACCCAAAAATAGCAGTGATAATATGCAAACTTTTTCATGATAAACTATTCTATTTTCCCCCTAGCACATATAGCATCACTTGTATCTTCCTCTGTTAAATTTCCTGTCTGCAGCCCACACACTTCCTCTTGTTGCCTTATGAAGAGTGTCTGATTATTCTTGCTTTTGTATCATTTAAAATGATTCAGCATGTAAAAAAAAAACTATTACATATACCAATTCTTTGTAAATCCTTCCAGGAAATTCCTCTAAAAGCCATTTTCTTCTCGTATATCATGAAGGCAGGACATAATTATATACCTCACTTTTTCTGTGCACGTTTAAACTTATGCTTTTATTCCACTGTACTAGAGGATGCTGTCTCTCCCCGATCTGATCTCAGAAATAATAAATCCTAATGTTAACCAAGAATTCGCAATAAAACTTTTTTGTTTTCCTCCACCTTTCCATCTACCTGCCCTGGTACAGCTGGTACAGAGCGACCTCGATGATGACGATGACGAGCGAATGAGCATCGGAGGAAGAGGAACGCTGCGATTCAAGCACAAGCACCCAGTGGAGTTGCGTGGCCCGGATGGTATCCACGTAGTCCATGGCAGCACAGGAACACTTTTGACCTCTGACCTTAACAGCTTGCCGGAAGATGACCAGCGGGCGCTGGCACGCTCTCTGGAGGCGCTGCACGCGGACGGCACGCTGTATGCCGAAAGAAATGCTCGCACCGAGTCAGCAAAATCCACACCGCTGCACCGCAACAAGGGCGTCAACTCGCTTTCAGAAAGCCCACTGGAGATCACAGAGCTCTGACTAGCCGAGGCCTCGCTGGTCTGAGAGGGACAGTTAAAAAAGATCAGTTCTCGGCCCCCTTTTATTGTATCTTCCATATGGGAGAATGTACATGGAAGGCCACAAGTGAGCGAATCATGAGTATGTACAAAGCAGTGGTGGTCTGAATTGTACAGAAGTCGAGCCTCAGGAAATGTTTGGAAATATTATTTATTTATTTATTTATTTATTACTTAACGCCTATTAAAGATATTTTCAGTAACACACACACACAAAATAAATCTGAGGCAGATGACTGCTCAACTCTGTGGAAATCTTTGAACAAAATGTAGCTTAAATGTTACAAAAAATTTAAACGGTTTGGTATAATGTCAGAATCCAGTTTCCAAATTAGAGTTTTTAACTTTTATTTCTGGTGTTACATGTAAACAAAAATCTTTATCTATTTATTTTTGCACTGATCATCCCGCTAAGGCTCTGGAAAAATTTCAAACTTTATGACCACAGATAAAAGACTGTGTTTAGAAGGACGTTTGGTTCGAAGGACATCAAGACAAAAATGTGAAGATGCTTGGTACTGCTTCATGCTCATAACCTCACAGGGGGTTAAAAAGGGATTCACAATCCTCTCAGACCAGCGAAAGGCCGAAACAGGAACTCTAGGTTTCATTTTTAGGTGTGTTTTGAAAATATATACATTTGATATTTGAAAAAGGAATCAAGAAGTTCTCCTCTGAGTGAAACAATAAGAACAGCTGGCCACAATGGATGATATGTTTCATAAATCATCTGTCTTCCCCTGAGAGTCATCTTTCAGACCATGAAGACTAAAAACACAGTGAGGCATAAATCAATCAATAATATAAAAAACAAGAGCTCTGTTCTTTCATCGATGAAGAGTCCAGTGGCCTGAAAGTATTAAAAAATGTTTGACAGTAATTCAGTGACTTTTGCTTGACCTGTGACCGACATTGTGAAAAATGAAGAACAGTGAAAATTAAATGTGTATTTGGATTATTTTTTTTTTTGTTTTTTATTATTATTTTATTTTATTTTTCCACCAAATTCATGAGGTTTTATCATGTAAAAATAAAGATAAAATCTAATTTTAGTTTGAATTTAAATACTTTTGTAACCCTGCCTCTTAAAAAAAAAAAAAAAAAAAAGGAAAAAAAATTACAAAAATATTGTAAGTTAAATAAGTATTTATTTTCCTTTGAGTTTTGATATATAAAAATATAAAGAATGGGAAAAAAAGATATTTTTTGAAAAACCATAAGCGGAGTAAAAATATATCAGCCGTATTTTATTTTCTATGTCTTGTAGTATCTAAAGGGTTTGTTTTCATCTTTATTTTCACTTTTAAGTATGCAAGTGTGTCTGACCTTATTTTTTTATATTCTTTTTTTGTAAGATGTTTTTTTTTTTGTCTTTTCTGTGTTATGTCACCAGCTCAGAGGTGCTAGACGGGAAATTGCTGTCGGATGATCAATAAAAGAAATATGCAGCAATTTTATTCTCTTCTGGTCACTGGGACGGGGGGGGGGGGGGGGGGGGGGGAGTAAAAGCAGATATATAAATGAAAAAGGAAAAAAAAGTCGGAGAATAATAAGGAACAGAATTCCGATCCATATTGGTGCAGGCGTGCAGGATATTACTGCGTGAGAGGGATCTGCCGTCTGCACAGTTACCTTAAAGGCCTCAAGTTTGTACACACATCTTGTAAGAATAGACAGAGAAATGTTACCAGGAGAGAAAATAAAATTCGATTTCAAAATGTTTATTAGATCGTCAGTAAGAAAGGGGAACACATTCCTCTTCAGTAACTGAATGCAGATTTTATTTTCATGTTGTAGGCTATTTTAGTGTGTTTTATTTTTGTATTTAGTAAATCTAATCTAAAAGATTTGATTTTAAATACGGAGGAGAAATGTGGCCCGAGGTCGGGTAAAACAATAATAATATACCAGGACTAATGTACTGAGACGATATCATTAAGCCTTGGGACTAGATTCAAGTACTTAGAGTACGAAAACTTCTTCAAAGTATTAGAAGTGAAGGAAATAAAACCTTTATTGCATATTCAGTGAGGAATCTCCCTTTCGACACTTCTATGTGTTACTATTAAAATATAATAACTAATATATTTGTTGCAATATAAGTACATAATTAAGCCAAGCACGCATGGACTTATGTAAAAAAAATACACAATATTGTATGTTTACTCCTGTCATGTTCTCATCAGTACAGTCACGTACAGATCTCTCCACTGCAAACCCAGTATTCTGGATCAAATGGTGCAAATGAGGTTTTAATTGAGGTAAGTTGTTAATTAAGAGAACAAAAAAAAACATCAGATCGTATCTGCGCGTAAATATGAAGTTAGCGATGATTTTTTACTGAGTAAATCTCCAGTGTAAGTGTTCTGTTTGTTACGCATATTGTTGCATCATTGCATCTCCAATTACGTTCTATTCTTTCAAGTTTATATTAATTTTGTATTAAAGATTATATTAATACAGTATTTTTACTAATAGACATTAATAAAAAGAACATCTGTCCAGCAATCCAGATGTCAATTTATGCACAATTTGTTTAGCATTTAGAAGATCTAATCTAGAGCGACTTACAAATATCTCATTTTATACAACTGTGTAGTTAAGGGTTTAACCCTATTTTTAAACCCAAAAGGTTACAATTTTATATTTTTTTATCGTAACTCAGAAAACCTGGATAGTATTCTTCTACTTAAACCAGTCTCTTATTACAATAAAGAAACGCCAATGAATGAAACACCAGAGTACAAACTCAAATTAGTAAATTAACAAACCATATTTATTTTTCTTAGTTTTACTGTTATTTTAGTTTTGCTGCATAACAAAAATGTATGAAACCAGTAAACAATTGTAGAGTGTGAACTATTTAGAAAATAGAAAATAAAATACTGGTATCAAAATGGTATGAAAAGTAAAATTAAAGACCTCAAAACATATAAAGAGATACAAAAAAACTAACAAAAACCCAAGTGCACAATATTACACAGTCTATCAGAAAACTCAGTTCTGTATGCAATATATATGAACCAACAACTCAGTCACATACACTATGTTTTCGTTGGGGCCCAGTTGGTGCGCATGCGCAGTGTGAAGGGTTAAAGAAATCCTCTTAAGCACAAACTTGGAAAACAATCACTTACATCCATCCAAGGAAACCAAGATGAACCGCGAACAGCATCAACTCACTGTTAGCGTAGTGAAGAATTCCCTCAGCAACAATGCAACAAGTCCAAAAGTCCCAGGTCCATCTGGATCCCGTCTGCAGTCACTGTTCACACACGTTGCTAATGCGATAGCCGCTAGGCCTTGATTACACGTGATGGCGGAGATGGTGGTTTATAAACAGGCAGTGACATTAAATAAACTTGAACTTCAAAAAAGTTACACCGTGATATTTCAAAGAATATACTCGGTCTCCAAAAGATGTTACCCTCTGTCTCCTGTAGCACACACAGTCTCTTCACACCACGTGCCTTGTCCTCTCTCTCCCGCGTTGTGACTCTCTTGACCTTTAACCTTTTTGGTCAACAGTCATTGGCCAACAATAATACATTTATCAAATTAATTTTCTGGATATAAAATAAACAAATATCTGAACAAAAAGCAAACAATGTGGCATGTAAGATTAAATTTTAAAATAGAAATAAAATCAATAAATTGTCATAAAACATTGGAAACAAAGCACATTTTTAAAGGTTCCTACAAGGGTTAAGAACCCAGCAGTGGCAGTATGGGTTTTAACTCACAACCTTCTGATCAGAAGTCCACCATCTATAACACTGATCTTTCACCTCCCACATATGGTTTTTGAGGCTCAAAAACCCAACCTTTTAAGTAGTAGTCCAATATTTTAACCACTGCCTTTCTCACTGGAATGAACAAGTCATTGGTGACACTGTTGAAGAAAACTTCATAAGCTGAGATGGGAAAGAAACAAACAAAGGAACACTGGATAGTGCATTATAAATCATTACAGTATACTTCTATATGCATTTAGAAAAACAAAGAGGAGCAAAAGTGCACAATTTAATGCTTCAATATTCAATATTTTAATATTTTTAAAATGCATGCATACTATATGTGGTATTACAAGTAGGATGACTTAGAAATACAATATTCATTTTTATATAGAATTTCTTTTATTAACACTGTAGTGTAGGCAAAGCAAAAAGAATAAATGCTGAGGATATTATTGAGATATAAATATATACACCATATAAACATAGTGCATTTTTGCATTTGTAGGGCATTCTTTTATTATAATTGAAAAACACTTTGTCACTTCAAGAAAACCGCAAGTCATATTCAATTTAGAAATTGAAGACGTTTAGAAAGATATTGCGCATGCGCAACGAGGCGCGCTTCACGTTATGAAAGCAAGTTACATGCAGTTTCATTCGCTTTTCACATTGATTTCTTTAGCCTGTTTTTAGCCTGTTCTTTTTGGGAATCTAAAAGCTAAACTAAAGCTTTAGTTTTAGTGAGTAAGTAAATATTTAAAACATAACGTGTGTGTGTGTGTGTGTGTGTGTGTTTTAATTGGGGAACACGCAATATTAATTTGTATTTACCGAACAGGAGCGCGTCCACTAGGGGGCAGCAGAAACAACGTCAGAAAATACACATTCATAAGTTTTTTTTTCTCTTTTCCTTTTATTATTTTCTTACTCGTACGAATTATTCTGTAAATGTGTAAAATGATAAGTAACGTTTTTATCCGCATATTTTAGATTACAATAATAAATAAATCAAATATCCAATCTATCTGCTTAATTGTTCCTCGAAAAAGAGATGGACCTTATACTTTCTTTGTTTCTTTTTTTTTTTTTTTACTATTTTTAATTTAACTTCAGGTAGTCTGTGTATGTGAAGTGTGTGAGATTGGAAAGTGTGTGAGTTTAAACAAGTAGGATTTATTATTATTTAGGTATTATAAGAATTCTACCATTGTACAGATCAGCCTGTGTACATGCAGTAACGGAGCACCTTTTTTCTTTCTCTTTTTTTATTACTTTTGCTTACTCGTATGAATAAATCTGTAATTGTGTAAAATGACAAATAATATGGTTTTGATTCGTGGTTTTGAGGTAGATTAATAAATAAATTAAATATCAGAAGTATCTATTTAATTGATTTTTGAAAAAAAAAAGTTCTGTGTAATTGACCTTTTCTTTCCTTTTCTTTTTTTTATTAAAAAACTCTGAATTTGAGGTATAGTGTGTGTGAGGTAGGGGAGTGTGTGAGTTTGAGAAAGCTTATTTAGGATTAATTATTATTTACTATTTAGGTATTTTTTGCAAGATCAACATTATAGAGATCAGCCCGGGTACATGCAGTAATCGAGCGCATCCACAGAATATACACATTAAAAATGTATGGCTGTGTCATCAACAGAAAGGCAGCATGGACTTAGAGGATCAGATGCTCACCTGTATAAATGCTGGTGGGAAAGGAAGAGTGTTTGATGCAATTTTAACTGCTGGGGGTGATGATTGTGAGGGTGAGAAGCTCTGAGCACTTCTTGCACTGCACCATGCTCCCTCGGATCTTCTGACACTGCTGAACTGGTCCCACCATCTCTTAGGGGAAGATGTAGGTATACCTCAACACGTTCTTCTGTTCTGGCACTGAGGTGATGAAAAAAACTTCCACTAGATGTTCGAACAACTGAGTCTCTGGCTATTTTCAAATGACAGGTGAAGACCTACATCTTGCTGAAAAAGATCACTTATTTCCCCTGTTTCCCTGTTTGTTTTATATATTTATGTATTAAAAAATGAAGAAAAATCCTCCAACAAACACTTAGGCTGATGGTACCCTAAGTCTGCACCCTAATGAACTAGTATTGATTCATTAATTTAATTACAATTACATTGTAAAGGTGTTTGTCAAATATCAACTCTAATATGCATATATTAACTAAAAATCTTATTCCCACTCTAAAGATGTTTTTATTTAATCACAAAGTGTGTGTATTTAAACACTTTAACACACTCAGTATTATTGGTTACCTGTATGATTTCTACCTGTTTCACTTAGAATTGCAAACATTTAAGTATAAATCAGTGAATGTACTCGAATCATGTTTCAGTCTACAATTCTAGAAATGTTACTGGAGAACCCTGCAGAGATGTAAAGCATGCATCATGATGACTTTTTATTAACGAGGCAGATTTTATTAATGAACTTGATCTTTGTGCCTCTGTGATGTCTGTGTATTGCAACTCATATTTTTTTAACAGATCAGATATGCTTCCAAAAATAGAGACTGAGAAATACAGAATAATGCATCGTTTTTGGGCTGTGGAGGAGACGTGGTGTGGCAGGCTGGAGATGTGGGTTTTGTTCTACAAATCCTTTGCCTCTGTTGCAAAACCATAACTTAGACACTCCAGAATGTTTTTGTCATCACTGATCCGTACTGGAAGAGCCTGTAGAGACGCCCCCCCCCCCCCCCACTGCACTTGGTGACTCTCTTTACAAGCTTCATGCTTATATGATACGTTTTGTAATTTATAGTAAGCTATTGTCCTGCACCAAACTACTGTTGTTTTAATATATTTTAGTGCTGTGCACCTTTTAAATGATAAAACTTTAAAAAGAATTGGTGTAATAAATGTGGCTTGATTGCAGATCTCACACTGGATATATTTGCTTATTTGCTTGTTCCTTTATCATCTCTCCTGCTTCAGATAAACGCAGTTAAAATCAGTGGAAGAGTTACTGCGGGATGTATGTTGGCTTTCTACAAGAAGAAATCAAAACTATGGCTCTGGCAACGGAAGCAAATTATTTTGTAGAACAAAACCTGTCACACTACAACTGCTCTACAGGATCTTCCAGGACGGATCTTTGATGACGGGAACATTCTGGTGTGCCCATGTAAGTTATGGTTTTGTTTCATTTTTCATTAGTAGGTTTTATTTCTGGATCCTTGAAAGCCACAGATAGAGATGGTGGGAGATAATAGTGCATACATATACATTCATTAAAAGGTTTTGGATAAGTTTCTTGGATGCATGTAAAATATGGTCTCAAGCGTCATTTTATTCGAATCATTTTATACATTTTGCTCGATTTTTATTGATACAGAGTTGCTTTTACTAATTCAATATCGAACACACAAGTTATCACGTCATAGTTTTTATTTATATACAGAGTTCATGCATCATGGCCAATGGTGGTTAAAAAAATAAATAATAATAAATTAGATTAAATGTAATCTTACCGTCATCATGAAAACTGTTGTAGAAGGAGAAAGTAGGACGGCTGTTTATATACCAATACCATCCACAGCTTCTCTTACCCTGCATTTAATAGAAACAATACAGCATTAATGAGGAGTTTAGGTAATAACATAATAATATGTACATATGAATTTATATTATTTTTAATAATAATAATTAATAAAATAATATAATAAAAAATTATTCTCTCACAAGAATCTCATACCTTCTTTATGTTGTCTCAAGGCTTTTCATCACTGGGTACGTAATTGCACGATCTCTCAAAGGGTTCTTTTGTTATGAGTCCTGGTCTGTCCGAACAGCTCCACATGCTAAAGTGAACTTTAAAAGCAACCTGTCATGAAACACTGACACACAATTTGAAAATATAGAACGGAAAAGAGGCCAGACAACGATGACGTGAGGCGCTTCAACAAAAACCTTCAAATCCTCTTTGGCTTCAGCTGGTTAGGTGAGTCCACGTCAAAGTGATGATCTTCAAGGTTTTCAGTATGATCTTCAAGGTTTTCAGGGTGTAATGATCATGCAGGAGACACAGATACAGGGAGAATCTGAAAAATCCAAAAAGCCGGAGTAGGTACTTCATCGACATCAAATTAAAAAATCATAAGCATTTTCTTTTAACTTCCTGCAGTCTGAAAATATAAAACACCACAATAACTCATAGCACAATAGCATTACGCTGCTTCATTAATCTGCCTTTGTGATAATTGACAAATGATTGTGCTTTTTAAAAGAAGCGATTTTCTGAATAATATAAACTGACAAGAATGTTATGAGCTTATTGTGTGTGTCCATTTAATGGTAAGAAATTATTCAAGTCACCACTGATGCAAGTCTGTTGAATTTTCTGCCCGTTTTTTTAGTCTTTTATCCTGCAGTTTGCTGTCTGTATCTTCTCTTTACAGAAAGCTTGATCACATTCGGACTGCTGTGTGTTCTATTCAGAAGGGCCCTACAATAAATAAAAAGGTGGGGAATCAAACTCGAACTGAGGCCGAGATTCCACTTATTCCCGATCCAAGACGTTCCAGTAAGTACATCATCAGAAATCCTAAATGCCTGTAAACGCAATATATACGTGTTTAATGCCTGAAATCCAAACTGTGTTAACGTTCCTCCACAGTTCTCAAATTTCAGCCAAGTTGGAGCAGCGGTTTTCAAACCCGATCCTGGGGTTCCTGTCCTGTACATTTTAGTCTTTTCTTTCCTCCCAACATCTGATCACCTAATCAGCTTCTTAAGAGCTCTTTCTTGGATAACGTTGGTGTGTTAATCCAGGAAAACCATCAAATAAGCAGGAAAGAGATTTATACTGGATAATATATACCTATTACTTATTTCGTTAGCTTTATCCCTGGCACCCCAATCCATCTGACTCAGCTCCACATGTGCTGGCTCAGGTGTGAATATAACAAGAAGTTTGACGAGACTACAGTCTGCAGCGATAAGCAATTTAAAGCAATTGTGAAAATCTACATGACATCTGGGAACAAAAAAAAAGGAAAAAATGCGAACCGACAATTTCCAAAAAATGTTACTGGACACAACCGCATCACATCACATCACAGTGTGTTTGTGTGTGTGTGTGTGTGTGTGTGTGTGTGTGTGTGTGTGTGTGTGT
>JAAIIK010000090.1:3762886-3784870 GCA_014706435.1 Silurus glanis | reverse complement strand
TGTGTGTGTGTGTGTGTGTGTGTGTGTGTGTGTGTGTGTGTGTGTGTGCTCTACTGCACACTTGTTCATTATGTTAGACACTTAGATAACATGTTGGTTGTGCTGTTATAGGAAAATAATCCAGACCAGGCTGATGCAATGCAACCCAGTGCATGGCTGAATTTAAACAAAGTGTTCCACTTATACTTTATACTTATATTTTGAATGCATTTAAGAAGGACATGAGTTTTTAGGTCAAACTATAAGTCATATTTAAATATTCTGGCTTTATTTTTATTTGTGCAGCAAACATAAAGAATATTAATATAGAAGATACATTTTACAGCAGTGCAGACCGTCAGCACCAGCAAGGCCTCTGCTGGCCTGAACTCTATCAGAATCATTGACTTACATTGTAGTATATTTTAGTCCATGAATAAGTATTTAATTATTCCTAATAGTTTTTATTTAATATCGTTTCTCTAAAAACAGTTGTTAAGCTTTTACATAAGCCATTTATACGTTTGCATTTTCTTTCTTGTAGAATTTGCACAAGAAACACAAATTGTCTTAAATTGAAATCCCCATGAAAACCCTGAGACACTGAAAAAAAAATGCACAAAAGCACACAGGAAACCCAGAGTCATATTATGAGGTTAATATTGATGCTTCTGATAGAGATGATGATTTGAATTGTGCTCATTGGGTTTCTTGCTTTAGTAATGCTATTCGTTCTCACTGCATGAGATTCCTGTCTGTGATGCAGCACTTGGTTATACTCAATTCTGTATAATATTGCCATCAATTGATGTTTGATAGTATTAAGAGGTGAATTGACTTTAATCCTAACCACTGAAGGCTGAGGTGTGAAATGCGCCGCCTGCCTCTGTTTTACTTTTATCATGAATCAGAAGCCTGATCAGCTTTCCAGCCTAAACACAGCTGTGGATTAATAATGGGAGGAAGATGTCTCCTTTTTACGAGCTCTAGCTTTGCATGATTATTATTTTCCTCTTTCTACAAATTATAGTCCAAGATTTCTAAAGTATTTTTTACTTCCTGGAGAAAAACAAAAGTAATGTAATTGCATTGGGAGGAAGATTTGCCATCTGACATTTAGCATCTACCTTCATATGCATGACCGCACCAGAAGAACATAAAGTTGTATCAATTTGCAAAGTTTAATGTGAGTTTGTTAGTTTTGTTTATGAAATAAAATTTTCTGCCAATAGGCGGCACTGGTGAGTGGTTACAATAATGTTTACTGTGAATGTTAGTAATAATGACTCATTTTATTATTTGATAAATGTTGATTTCGTAACAGTCTTGTGGGAAAAAAATGATAATAGGAACATTATAGCGATAATAAATCATAGTACTTGGATACTTAAGTACTTTTGAATGCAAATACTTTTGAACTTTTACTCAAGTGAATGTTTAAAGGGAGCAACATTAAGTAATAAGTAATATTTTACTTAGAGTATCTCTACTTTTACTCAAGTACATGCTTTGTGTACATCATCCCCCACTGATTAAACATTTATTTGCTGTTTTTCAATGTCGCTGAAGAACGCGTGAATGAAATGACTGACGCGGCCCTCTTTATGACAAATAAAACCGTTTATACCGTTTACGCAATACCGTTTAAGCAATAAAAACGTTATTATACATACATATATGTACATTTATTTGTATAATAACGTTTTTATTGCGCAAACGGTATTGCGCAAATGGTATAAACGGTCATTAGTTGTTTACAATTAAACATTATACATTATCCAATCAACAATTAAGCTGAAAAAAGATTTATACATAAAATCTTAAAAGATGTAGATTTTTTAAGCTTGAAATGTATCTGAACAATATAATTATATATATGTACTTTATTCTGATTTTGGTTTCTTATCAGTAATGCTTGAACAGACACAAGAATAAATTCATAAGCATATACATACACGTTGATTGAACATTGCGCATGCGCAGTCTCCAGAGCCTAGTTGGAAACTGGGTTGAATAGAAACGAACAAGGGCGTCTCAGGACGGATTTTTACACTTTTTATTCTTTTATTCATGAATTGTATTAATATTTCAGGCAAGTCTATGTGAATGAACTATCTCACGAGCTTAAATAAGATGAAATGCTCGTGTGGAGTTTGCAGTCCTGAGTTGGCGTCTGATAATGCAGAAGTACTTTGTGTATTTAATTGAAACTTAGGTTTGGGATTTATTTTCCTATCGCGATGAGTTCTCGAGAATTATGTTGACTGTTTAAATGCTTTTGTATTTATTTATGTCTATCCTATTCTTACATGCTAATATTATTATCAATAATAGAAAAATTCTCTATGGGTTTTGTGGCGTTAATTAGCGCAATTAAAGTAATTGGCCACAAGAGGGCGCGCGTCAGTCATTCTTCAGCGACATTGAAAAACAGCAAATAAATGTTTAATATAAGGAGTTCAGTTACAACCAGTAAAAAATCTCATGTGATAATTTATAATTAATAAGTAAATACTAAATCAAGTATTTAATATGTATATGTATGTAAATAATATTTACAGACTTTGACGTTCTTTCAAAACAGCATTTGAACAGTAGTAGTTTTTTTTTTTATGTTTAATGTTCATGTTAAGAATGATAAGAATGCATGAAAATGTACACTAAACTCTATAATAAGAGCAGGCAGTGTGGGACATGGCTAGGGTTAAACCCATAACAAAGCTTGAGTTACCTTTGTGTCAGAAACAGTCTTCATGTGTTAGATCTTATGGTTCACTGGTAAAGTGATTGCCTCCTCTTTCTGCCGGTTTGAAACCTGGCTTTGGCTTATTGGCAACTTCTTGAGAAGTATAAATGCTAAAACATTAAACAAAACCCTAAAGCAATTGTGGCTTCTTAGGATGGCCATTACTGTGGCAGTGATGCTCATGGTTCAATTCCCAAATGCTTTGAACAGTATTTTTGGAAAAAATGTTATTTAGACAGAAGATGAAATAAGAAAAGTATTTAGTAAGATAAGAAAAAGTAAAATGATACTCAATAAATGAATAAAATATACATTTTATACAACTATATACACAGCTATATGTGTATATATTTGACGTGTAATATAATAAATGTATATACATATATAATATATCTAAAAAAGTATATAAAAAATATATATATATATATATATATGTTCTCGATGTCGCTGCGCAGGTACCCACGATCCTGAATGAGAACTTTGGAGCTGTTTTCATTCATGCCAGAACGAACGACACCAGGCCGAGGTGAACTGAGATCTTGAAGAGGGATTTCAGGATCCTGGTGGAGACGGTACGCAGCACATCACCCACAACAAGGATTATATCGTCAGGACCTTTCCCCACTCACCAGCGAGGAATTGAGAAGTTTAGTAGACTTTGTGCACTAAATGAATGACTACAGTCATGGAAGTCCAGAACACAAACTACTCTTTGTTGATAATCGGAATCTTTTCTGGGAGCGTTCGAGGTTTTTCCATCCTGATGGCCTGCACCCCAGCAGAGTTGGAGCAGCAGTGCTTTCAGACAACATCTCTAGAATGTTGCATACCATCTGACTGGTAAAACATCATGCAATTTACAACTATGATAACATTTGTACAACAAACCAAATAGTTACAAGTACACACACAGTCCACTTTATAGAAACAGTGTCTTGGTAGGACTATTGTTCCGACCACTAAAAACAGATTCATAAATAACCTGCCTGGTTTATCTCAATGTCTCACTAAACCTCTAAAATGCTAATGATCTTGACAAAATTTCTAACAACATAGACACTATCCTCACTAGCAGATTAGACACCATTGCCCCCATCCGGTTAAAAAAGTTTGGTGAAAAAACACCTGCACCATGGTATAATAGTCATACTCATGCCCTCAAGAGAGCAGGGCGTAATCTGGAGAGAAAATAGAGAAAAATTAAATTGGAGGTGTTTAGAATTGTGTATAAAGACAGTATGCTCAGCTACAGACAGGCGCTAAATGCTGCTAGAAAACAAGAGATAGAAAAATTGCTAAGCTAGGAAACATGTTGTCTATATCTGATGCAGAGAAGCTCGTCCATGCATTCATGACCTCCAGACTGGACTACTGTAATGCATTTCTAGCTCAAATGTTGAGCTATTTTATGAGTTGCTCAGTAGCTCCTGGTTCCATAACGTCAACTGACTGTATAAGACTGTAGAAAGGACATTACTCATAATCTTACATTCTAGTGCTCATGTTAGTTCACACTCTCCAGTGTTTTGTATTGTTTTTAAGACTATAATCACACTCTTGATATCTCCCAAATGAGGATGGGTTCCCCTTTTGAATCTGGATTCCCCTCAAGGTTTCTTCCTCATGACATCTTGTGGAGTTTTTCCTTGCCACAGTCGCCCCAGGCTGCTCATCAGGGATAAATACACATCGTTCACCTTAATTCTTAAATTCTCTAAAGCTGCTTTTAGAACAATGTCCATTGTGAAAAGTGCTATAGAAATAAACTTGACTTGACTTGACACATCTCAAATCTAGGCTGTGAACGTGACGCCATCCTCATCAGAATTCAATTGTTTTCAGATCAAAGAAGCTCCAGGCAGATGTTCATCATTAAATGATGATTGTGATCGAATCCATCCAGCAGATGGCAGTCTCGCTTCAGCGTTGCAAATAGACTTTGCATTAGATGAACAGGTAAAAATCGAAAAAGTTCATATTGCATGCTAAAATCATAATAGAACCTTGTACTAAAAGTGCATTAACATATTTGATATGATTATTACCAGCATAACCATGGAAAATGCACATTTAGCAGTCAGGTCCATTCCTGGATGTTTATGCTGTTCTGTGGTGGAAGTGTTCTAATCAGGTGGTGCTAAGGGTGCAGGGTGCTTTCATCAGAGAGCGATGTACTATCCCGGGTGTCCCTGTGCTGATAGAAATCAATGGCGTGGTGTCTATAATGCCTCATTGTCCTGCTTGGCTGCCCTGGTACCCTCATGCCCATCAAAGTACTTCCACGTGGTGACATCATATCCCTCGGTCCAATCGAATGTCCAATCTGGAGAGAGAACCGACACAAATGAACCGTGTGAGGTCTGTTTAGGTGTGGATGAGACGTGCACATAGCCACACACACATACAAACATACCCTCAGAATTGCATACACAGACATCACACACACACACACACACACACACACACACACACACACACACACACACACACACACACACACACACACACGTGTAGGGAGATAAATACGAAATGCATAAAAAAAAAAATAAAACATTTTATCCTTCTCCTTTCCTATCACTAAACAGATGCGTGTTTCACTTTTAATCTTAAAGACTGACCTTTATCAGTCACATTTCGCCTGGTTCCGGCCCTGCTTCCGAAAACAAGAAAACAACCATAATGCCAAACAAAGAGCTCAAAGAAAATGCATGCTTCTGTGTCATCATTCTTTTCTAAGCTTGGAAACTTTGTGTGATCGGAAATACGAATTTCAAAGTGATAAGGTCATACCCGTGTTGGTAAATACACCCCAGACAATGATGAGAGGTTAAAAAAAAATAATAATAAAAAACAGGATATGTGGGATGGATGCACAAAAGGTAAACAGGAGCAGTTGTCATTAGGATGGCATCCAGCTGTGAATGAGAAGAGGATCTTTGTTGTATAATGAAAAAAAAGAATGTTGCGTGTAGGCGTTCACCCACAGCCAGTGCGTGAAAGCTACCGGGATCTGATAAGCTATACAGTTACTTTCAAAAGGAATTATTCCGCAGCAGAATGTGCTTGAAGGTCTCTAGAAGAAAGAATAAATGTGTATAAGAATGGAAATAAACCTATGAATGAAAAGTGTGTTTTTTTTGCATGGTTTCATGTGCACTTTATCAGAAGGGAATTCCCATGCAGGTTGTCTGATTGTGCTTCAGAGCATCTTTTGGCAACACAAGCCCAAAGATATGAGATTTCACAGATCAAAGACCACCTCTCTCCTGTCTTTATCTGAAAACAAAGCTCGACCCAGTGTTCCCTACATACTGCAGCATTTTTCAAAATCCAGTTGTTGAGTCAGTGCTGTTAGGCTGCATTTCAATTTCAAGCATGATGATCCTCAAAAAAAAAAAAAAAAAGAAAAAAACACGACTGATCATGTAGGATGCTCTCTATATTCTAGATTCGGTGTAGCTGCAAATTGCCGCTTAGTAAAGTATAAAACTTTTGAGGACATGCTGTTATTGGAACATAATCAATGGTGTGATGTGGTCGTAAGCAATGCAGAGGTACTGTTACAACCCCAAACACGGCTCTGGTTTATTTATTATCAGAGTAAATCTACATCCAGATTTGTGTCACGCTTCTTAGTGACAATAGCTATTAATTAAAAAAGCCACACACAAAATGGATATGAATTAAAAATATGCTCAAAGAAGCCCTCTGAAAAGAAATAAACCAGTGGAGGTATAGTAAAATCTTGGCCCAATTAACTGTCAGTATGGGGACAGTAGGTGGATCAGCTACTCTACATCGCCTCTAGGGGTGAACGTGTGTTCATGGAGTCCTGCTATGAACTGATCTCATCCAGGGTGTGTTCCCATTCTGCTCCCAGTATATCAGGAAAGACTCAGAATCTGACCAGGGTAAAGAACTTGCTGAAGAAGGATGAGTACAAACACATACATATACACACACTGTATAATTATATAATATAATATATAACAAGAACAACACTTTTTAATTTACTATCTTATTTTGCTATCTGATTTCACTCTGCTTTAAAAAAAAAAAAAAAAGAGAGAAAAGAAACTATCAACCAACAAAAGAAGCCTATCAGCTTCTTAGCTTTGTCTTCGTCCGAGCTGCACAACAAAGTGAATATTTTTACGCGATATTGTTACACAAAATAAACTCACTTCCTATTTTCCATAAGCCATGTGTTGCCAGGTCACCTCCTCGACAAAGATGTTTTCGTGTTTTTTTTTTTTTGTCCGATTGCAGATCAGATGGGAGATTTGATTCACTTAGATTTTTTTTGCCCTCCAACGGTCGAGCTTTTCTGATTACCTGTGTCATTTGATCAGCTATGTAAACTGGGAAACTGTCTGGTAAACTGTAAATGTAGTATATAAAGTACTAAACACAGCATAGAATACACTTAGCATCTTTTCAAACCTACTCACTGCAACTTTGTTCAATTCAAAAGTTCATAAGTTCAAAAAAAACAGCACAATTTTTACCCCCCCCCCCCCCCCACACACACACACACACACACACACACACACACACACACACACACACACACACACACACACTTTAAACCACATGAGACAAAAGCCATAGCCTGACTGATGCATTGGTGAGATGTCTACATCGGTCTGCATGTGTGGATGTGTGTGAATGTTTGACAGTGATATAAACAGAGGAAAAATGGAGGCAGGTTTTTAATGCCTAAAGCAGAATGATGAACAGATGGCCTGTCTGAACATGTTATGAAAGTGGTGCAGATATGATTAGTTGTTTTCCTTTGTGGGTTTTTTTTTTTTTTTTTAAACCGACTTCAGTTGTGCAAGATCCTTGATGCCTCATAAACCATAAATATTACAAATAAAATAGCTTTGAAGGTAAGAGCTGTGAAATTATGTTAACAGGTTGTTTGGTAATGTACACTCTATGAAAAAATGTTTAATTAAATAATTTATTGCAACTGTGATTTGATTATTCTGGGGTTGATATTTAATCATTATATTATGTAGGTGTGACAGCATGCTTACTGTAATATTTCTTTATTGTGCCTAGACCTGAAAAAATTCTGCATAAAAAAACCAAATATTGTTAATATGCAGCTTCTGGTTGAATAGAAATACATTCTATTATAACAATATGCCATAGAGCTCAGTGAAAGAATAAGCATTTTAAATACAATCAATACCAATAAACCATTAATGCACCTTTTATTGCCTGTAAATTATTACAATATATTTGCCTACTTACATCTTTAGCTTTTCAATTACTGGCAATTTCAAAAATTAAGGAGGCAAAAAATCTCTGTTTGAAATTTTCTAGAGACATTCACAAGTTTTACCTTTGATTTGGAGGAACTGGTTCTGTAATGCGTCCAGGAAGTACTTGCAGAAAGTGAAGTAAATGTTTTTTTTTTTTAAATGCTTTAAATTTACCGCAGGTTCTTTTATGTGATTTCATTTTAAGGAAAATTTGTCATTTTCAGAAGCCACACATAGACACAGATACACATATATACAATATTCGCATGCATACACATTCATGCTAACACTGTGGCTCTGCGGATAACTAACCGCTTTAAAATTCCACTTATTTAAACTGCAGACATTGACAACTAAAATACAACACGGTTTGTCACACATTTCTACCTTTTAAGCATCATTTCCATACCTGAAAAATGAAAATGAGATTTTTCTCTCGTCTCACGCTCGGGCTCCCCCTGTCGGCTGTCCTTAGGAAAAAGTAAATCAACTACCAATAAAGCCCCTGCTCTCAGACCTGAAAAAACAAAAATCAAACATCCGTTTTTCAGAATATTTATACCTTTCACCTGTGCACACATATCTACAACCAATTACAATTTTTTGTTTATAATTAGATCAATATATTACATTGTCATTATCCTGCTTATCCCGCATCAAGCAACAGTCCAAAACTGATCATGCATATTAATTTCATGTATTTAAAAAAAAAAAAAAATTCCTGCACATGGACAGTTCATTTACCTTTAATATGTGATTTTTGCTAATTTAAGTATTAATTTGTGAATGAACTTAGAACAAAAAAATGGGGTGACTTTGTAAAATTCTTTCCAATAAAATAAAATAAAATCTTTTTAAGAATAATTTTACCTGTTGCACATTTTACCTGTTGCACACAGACAAACACTGAGATTATTATGGTACCCAAACAAACACAAAAAAATAAAAAATAAAAAAAAGAACATTTATACAATAATAATAATAATAATAATAATAATAATAATAATAATAAGTATTATTATTATTACATTTTACATTTGCAAAATTAAAAACAAATATAGCTCAATCCTAAAGTAAAAAATGCTCTTGGTAAGTTTTATAGAAAAAATATAATTAGAAAAACAGAATACTAAATCCCAATGATTATTTTTATATGCATATAAATATTTAATAGAGTACAGCGCAAAAAATTTAACAGGTGTGAAAAATGCTGTAAAGTAAGAATGCTTTTAAAAATAAGAGTGTTACTAGTATTTTTATTTTTTGAACACAATGGAAAGTAAATGAATAGAAGAGAAATCCAAATCAAATCAATATTTGGTGTGACCACTGTCTGCAAAACAGCATCAATTATTCTTGCAGGTTGGTTGTTTTAAACATATTGGAGAACTAACCACAGATCTTTTTTTGGATGTAGGCTGCCTCAAATCCTTCTGTCTCTTAATGTAATCCCATACAGACTCGATTATGTTGAGATCATGACCCAATTGCAGGGGCTAAAACTATTACCTCCTGAACTCCTTGTTGTTCTCTTCACTGAAGATAGTTCTTAATGACACTGACTGTATGTTTGGGGTCATTCTCCTGCCACAAAGTAAAATTGTGGCCAATCAGACTCCTCCCTAATGGTACTGCAGGATGGATAAGTATCTGACTGTATTTCTCAGCACTGAGGACACTGTTAATCCTGACCAAATCTCCAAGTTCATTTGCAGATATTTTCTTGGCAAAGAACAGATTTTGACTCATCAGTCTAGAGGACTTGCTGCCATTTTTCTGCAGCCCAGTTCTTATGTTTTCTATGTATAGTTGAGTTGATTAACCCTGTTTCCATGTCAGAAATATGGCCTTTTAGCTGCAGTTCTTCCATGAAGACCACTTCTGGCCAGACTTACAGTACATGGGTGTACCTGGTCCCACTGGTTTCTGCCAATTCTTTGTTGATGACACTGAACATCTTCCTAAGGCAGAGGATGTAAGTAAGTATGATGTGTTTTTCATCAGCTGCATTAAGTTTCCTTGGCTGACCACAGTGTCTACGATGCCCGTTTCTTTGTGCTTTTTCAAACTAGCTTGAGCAGCACATCTTGAACACCAAGCCTGGGAGAGACCTTGCTGATGCAGTTTAACTACCTTGTGTCTTGTTGCTGTGCTCAGTCTTGCCATGGGGTTTGTCCTGTGACATGAAACTGTTTTCGACAATCTCAGGTTGGTAGTAGAGTTTACTTATTCCTCACCCAGTATTAAGCCTCCACCTTCACAGCTGTTTCTGTTTCCGTTAATCGTTTTCAAGCTACATATGAAATTGATGATCATTAGCAACTGCTTGGTAGAATTGTTTAATCATAAACCCGACTCTGATCCTACAAAATCCCTGACTTTGTGTGCAAATGTAGAAAGTGTAAGAATTGAAAACCAAATGGTCGTCACACAAACTATTAATTTGATTTCTCATATTCGTTTACTTTCCATTTTGTTAACTGATAAAAATAAACTATTAACACTTTTGTTTTTGAAAGCATTCTCACTTTACAGAGTTTTTGCACTGTACTGTATATTCATAACAGCTCTTTTTACACAAAAGTATTACAAGTAGGTTCAAAAACTATGAAAGCAAACATATCAATGATCTATAACAATTACACAATAATGCAAATAAGAAATACACTATGTTTTAGCTAATGTGTGTTATTCCTCTTATTCTACTTTTGCTGACCTCTCTTGCCTGATGTCAATATGAACAAAAATGCATTTAGTTATTTTTTCAGAGGAAACCGGGAATCACAAGCTCCTCTGTCGTGAAGATTTCCCGATGGAGAAAGACATACTGCATGCTCCATAGCACTGACGATCGAGACTTCCTAAATAAATAGTGAAAAAACATAAACATAAACATTTACCTCTCAATAAATATTCAATTGTATTCTTTAAACAAAAAGAACAGCTTCAATAGATAATTAAAAGACTGTAACTGATTATAGGATTTTCTCTTTGGTGTACCGTTCTCTTAAAAAAGGGTCTACACATTGCTTTTCATTAGGATTTGCCTCCTGTTAGACTGCTTATAAATAACACAGAACAGTGATGCTTATCTCCTTATTTATGTGTTTGTCTTCTTTATACACTCAGCCGTTTCACGAGGCTCTGGTGTATTTTTCGAAGCATTTAGATGTTCATGATTGAGGAGGAAAAAAAGAGAATTAGGTTCAGCAGTCAGTCTGAAAGGCTCTATTTAGCTTTGACAGACTGAGTTTTAAGGGCGAGTGTAAAAACGTCAAAGCCCATACAGCATCACGGTCTCCTAGCCAGACTCGAAAGTGCTGTATTCAGCTTGGACTGTTTCAATCCAAGGTCTTTTGACCCAATGAGAGCTCACATTTATTAGCTGAGAGAGCCGTGGCTCCTTAGGAGTGCGTGAAACGTCGGTCCAAGTCAAATTCCACCCGTTGCCATCGTAAAAGAGTCACCTAATTAACGTTAATCCGTTTTTGATGGCTGAATGTTCCCACTCTGACCACACTGGCGGAGTCTATGTGAGCTTGACTTGGAGCCATCTGCTATAAGAGAAAGGGTTTAACAGAGAGAGCGAGGGAGAGAGGGAGAGAGAGAGATGGGTGGAAAATAGACATGAGTCTCTATGGTCGAACAAAAAGCTACTGTAGTAGTACCTTTTTCCAAAAAGTACAAATAAAGTGAATGTTCTCTCAAGCAACTCTATGGCTGTATTACATTTATTACGGTATTTACATTAAGCAATAAACATACATTTTAACATTTAAAACATAAATTTTAAGGATATAGTTCATAATTATATTTCAAAATCATACTGTCCCTTTTTTTCCTGACAAAATAAGCAAATTTTTTCTGAATTTTCTTTAGTTTGCTAGTTTATTGAAAGTTATTTGTGATCTGGCTTTTTGACATTTGTATTCCTCCTTCTACTACTACAACTAATAATAATAAAAAAGTGATAAAAATTTGTTTAGATTTAAGAATTTATTAGTTATTTAATATTAATATATTTGTCACACACTTTTTCACAGTGCTGGAAACAACCAACCTCGTATCAAAATAATCAAAGAATCCCACACTGCTCATGACTCTGATTCTAAACATCTGGTAAAGTGACAATTTACACTCTGATCGCAGCCATATGCGGTCCTGCATGCAGTGTTGTCTGGGTATTAGCATTACTTTTTCGCCTACAAATTTGTTCTACACAAAATTATTCCTACACACTTTTTTGTAGGGTTTGTAGGTTTGAATTTTCCCGTTAACCATGAAGCCACCAAAACGTTTTTTTACGGGGTTACAGACATGCTTTGCTAACCTAGGAAGTAAAAGCTAATCAAGCAATTGAAAGCTAAACCAGAGCATGAAACTTAACCTAGCAAGCGAAAGACAATCCTGCGAAAGAAGGTTAATCTACTAGTGAGCAAAATACAACCTGTTTAAAGTGAAAGCTAAGCAAACGAGTAAAAATGATCAATTCAAAGCTGATTTAGCTAGTTCATTTGAAACTAACATGTAAACAAATCATTTATT
Organism: Silurus glanis; assembly: GCA_014706435.1. Classification (NCBI taxonomy): domain Eukaryota; kingdom Metazoa; phylum Chordata; class Actinopteri; order Siluriformes; family Siluridae; genus Silurus; species Silurus glanis. Next base: position 3,772,327 of record JAAIIK010000090.1, on the reverse strand, counting down.
TAGTAAGTTAACTAACAAGTACAAGCTAATCCCTGGAGTGAACGCTAATCTTCATAGTAAAAGCAAGCCTGCAAGGTGAAATTTAACTGGCAAGTGAAAGCCAATCTTCACAGTGAAAGCTAAACAAGCAAGCAAAAGAAACCACAGACAGTACGTTGTTATGTGCAGGACAGAGCAATCTTGATTTCCACTGTTATGTTTAGTTGTGATTGTGTGGCACAGCAGACTGTGACAGACAGATCAAAAGCCCCTGTCATCTAAAAATGTAAACCAACACATGAAGGTGCTCTGGGATTTAAAGCCCTTTTTCTTGGCTTTGTGGTTTTGGTTTGGAGTTGAAGCTAAGACATTTTCCTCTCACTTCTCTCCAGGATGCTCCAGGCCTCCAGGTGTGGATGTTTTTATTATGTTTTTGCTAAAGACCCTGAAGTTTCCTAGTTTGGGGGCAGGAGCACCTGCATGCATGTGATCAAATAACACACACACACACACACACACACACACACACACACACACGCATACACACACACACACACACACACACACACTTTTCTAATATGATATAGGGCAGTCAGTGGTCCATGGCAGAACCCAAACTAAGCTTTGTACATCAATACGAATGTCATTGGACAGCACAAAATGTTTTGGACCTTCCTTTTCATTCCTTCTTAGTTCAGAGCAACACTAATCCATATCTCTGCTACAGGTGTTGTGTGCAAGGTCAGGGGTGAAGTTGCTTCATCTGTCCAACTAGTCTACTCTGCATTATCTTATTTCAAAGTCACAACATCCCTGGAGATGCACTGGTGGACAGTAACAAAGAATATTTAACTCATTACTGTATTTAAAAAGCTTTTCAGCACATCTGTACTTTACTGAAGTATTTCCATTTGGGGAGACTTTTACTTTTACTTCACTACATTTCAAAGTCAAATATCTTACTTTTTACTCAACTCCATTTTGCTAAATCAGTTATCCTTCTTATTTATGAGTGGATAAAAATGCAACTGGTCAAACACGAAGCAAGCCACCAATCAGGGTAGAGCTGGCACTTTGTTTGGAACTTGTTTTGATTGCCACTTAGTGGTATCTACTTTGCACAAACGCACAGTTCAGCATCAGTTCAACAGCAAGCAGAACATTTTGAGATTAATAAAATAAAACTTGTGGTAATAAATGACACCCATGGCCTTATTTGCATGATTTTTGGGCTCATGATCATTTGAATAGATATCAATCAGTGTTTGACATTAATATTCTATTAATAGTCATAGTCATAGTCATAGTCATTTCACATAAACTGAGTTGATTAAGCAAAAGTCTTGTGACAAAAATGATAATAGGAACATTATAAAAATCATAGTATAAATCATAGTACTTCATATAATTAAGAACATTTGAAGGCAAATAGTTTTGTACTTTTACTAAAGTGAAAGTTTTAAGGGAGCACTTTAATATTTTACCTAGTGTATCTCAACTTTAACTCAAATACATGGTTTGTGTACTTTGTCCATCATTGTGGGGATGTGAACCATGAGTTCAAACCTGTAAGAGCTCAAATGTACAAGCCGTTTCCTTAGATCACTGTGATGAGAAACTTAACCCAATGCAGTGGGAATAATTATAATCTTAGAATAATTATAATCTTTTGGAAGAAGCTTGTTCATCACTCAAATAAAGTTCCAGAGACTTACAGAATTAACACCAAGGTGTATTCAAATTGATCCAGAGGCCCAACACCTGACTAAGACACCTTAATGTGTTGCATTATGCAATTTGTTCGATAGTTTCAAATGACGGTTTCTATCAAAGCACTTGTTAAAGCCTGTACTGAATAAAAAAATCAATAAAAATTTCACCAACAAAATAACCATCAATATATTACTATAATAAAACCAGTTAAGTCTAACAGCTGAATGCAAATGTATCTTAATTGGTGCTCAACATGTGTTAAATCCTCCATTTATCCTCCTGTATGGATGAGTGCAGATTAGTGATGCAGATTTACATCGCGCTGACAGCAGAAACACAGCTGGAGACTGAGCAGAACCACCCAAGAGTCATTCTACCTCATTTCACTGCCTTGATACACACACACCAACAACAACAGCTGTCATACTCACAAAATAACTTTATGAGACTGTGTTTATGCTTGAAGGATGTCTGGTCCCTTTGACCAACCTTTTTTTTTTTTTGTTAGTTTGTTGTTTTCTTTTTGTGTGTTTAACTCTCAATGCTGCCAGAAAGAGCTGCAAGAGAAAAAAGTCCACCCTTGAACAGTATAGAACAGTATAAATGTGTTAATAAGGAAACATCTGGAATGTGTTTAGTGATTTTGGTGCTAATTTGTTGGTTGCTGCTGTATTTTCTTTATTCCTGTGAGAAATTAGTGACACATTTACAATTGTGCCTAAGCAAAATAGCAAGAGCTCGGAGTCCTCATTCACCATTTACCTGACTATGTAGTCTTACTGTGTGATGGCTTGGCTGATTATTGGTCTATGAGATGGCACACAAGATGGCACCGGCATTATTGAAGAAGGAAATAAGGAGACTAAAGAGAGGAAGCACTGCTGCGTAGTTTGAATTCCCACTGGTTCCACTGAGAGAAGAAATCCCACCGAGTTCAGGTATCACCAGGTATTCGAATTGCATTATGGCTAATACATGATCAAAGTGAAAATGCACTAAAACCTCACTGAAAGTGGTTAAAGTTTAAAACGTGGAAAGGTCAAATGCAAGCCGTTTAATTCACGTTTCAGAATTCAACATTTCTTGTCGTTTTTTATTTACGCAGTTTATTGTTTTTAACATGTGTGAATTATACTAGCCACAATGTATTCTTTAGCGTTTTTGTGCATGCGCAAAACAAATCTTATTAATATGTTCCTGTGGGAACTCAGATTTGAACTATGTTCCACACGTGAAAAGGATTGCATTCTTTTGGATTGGTTTGTGTGTGTACCGAACCGAAAGCCCTGTACCGCAAAAATCTTGGTTCGAATATGTGTACCGTAACACCCCTAACATACTGTATATGTATATATTTATCTCTTTCAACACATGGAATTTCAGACATCAAGTTCACGGCTGGACATTTTTCTCGAATGTGCGAACCTCTGGCATTAGGTCAAGAGATATTCAACACCAGGATTGGTTTTCATAAAATGGTAAATTTTCATCGCATTTATCTGCAATAAGAGCTTTCTGGTGACTACAGGAATTTTTGTTGCAACCGCTGACTACTTAGCAACTCGTCTCAACTTGCCCAAACCTGGTAACCCTCCTAAGTCTTACTGAGACATCAAGAAAAGCTACACAGTACTAGATTGTTGGGTTTGGGTCAAACCAAGTCATCATAAAATGAATTGGATGAGCCAGGGGACAGTTTGCAGATTGTTGATTGCTGCACCACCACTTTTCTTATGTTTAGAAGAATTTAATTGATTTAGGAAAGAGTGACTTAATATTTCGAGGGGGACAAGAGGAAGTATAGAGGTATAGGGCCTCCGTAAGAAGGGTCTAGACTTGCCCATGATTGATGATGAGGCAGGGGCATGGCATTATTTATTGAGTCATTTGGCCCAAGAGGAGAATTTAATTGAGTGATTGAACACAAGGATGTGTGGCTGGACATGATTAGGTGCTGAGTACCCACTTAATGTGCGGCCAAGAACTAAGCAGAATGAGATGGAAAAAATCTAAGGAAAGAGGAAAATGTTAGTGAGAAAGAAATGATGATGAGGGGGAGTGGCAGTGATGGGTTCAGCCCATTTTTTTGATAGCATTTCAATGTATGACAGAGGCCTTGCTACAGCAGTAAAGTGCTGTACACACAGCTCCTAAACACCCTCTAAACTGTGGTCAAATCCAACCAAGCCGAATATTTTACTAACACATAACAGTTTCATTAAAAGCTGTGCGCAAATTTTTTACCCTGATTGTATTTCTTAATATATACAGGTTATGCGGGTTGAAACTTTGATTTTTGTTTGTTTTTATTTCCAATTGTATCCAACTGTTCAAAAAACCTTTTAAATATGAATGAAGATGTAAGTAAAGATATGAACAAGAATAAGTAAAGATATGAGCACTCAATTTAACTTTAGCGATTCCTACACATTGGTTTATGCCAATAATTATGGCAGCATTGATGTGCTAAAAGTCTCTCTTAAATATGTATGCATAAGCAAGAACCATTCAGCAATACAGAATAACAACTGCTGGTACAGTTCTTTGAATAAAAGCCTCTTTCATTATAGCAGATGTGCTAATCAAAGCACGGATTTATGGGTTGTGGAGTGTGACTGATCTCATTAACCACAGAACACAGTTCACTGCAGACTAATTGAGTCATAATTTACTGTCTGTAAGTTTGCAAAACATATTTTCACTCACAATATCACCATTGTTGGGACTGATGACTTTTGTTCTTGAGCCAATGAAAGCAGACAGATCATCTGGCTAACGTGCAGCTCGGAAAGGAAAAAAAAGACATCAGCATTTCCGTCTCTATAGCCCTGGTTTATGTACAGCCTCTTTTAAGAGATGACACACATCTTTTAGCGTTTATGTCCTATTAATAACTTGTATGAAATATCTCCATTTGGTGTTCTAAGTACCACTTTATCATAGAATGTATAGTCCCTGACAGCTTGATGCAATATTATTTACAACAACTGAAGAGAAAAGGGTCATGCAGTCATGAATGCATGAAGACAAGCTGTAGTGTTCCACAAAATGAACAGAGTAGCTAGTGTGAAAGGGATGGACTCCTGATAGAATCTCCCCTATGTTCTCAATTCTCCTACGCATTGGAAGAAATAGAGCAAATTCTTGTGAGGTCTAGCCCTACGGAGATTTCATTCATGGCTCTGTGTTGATTTTGTGCTATCAGACCCGCATGGGTGTGTGATAAGACATGGGAATTTGGACTGTATAAACTCTCTGTGATCTCAGGTAGTGTCTTTCAGGGATACCAAACTGTGGCACAGGTGCCAAAAGTCTTTTTTCATGAACGATGGTATAGACATTTGATTAATATGTACTTGTAAGTACAATGGCCTTTTTTTGAGGACATCAAACACAGTAAGAAACAGTAGAAATCGTGCATATTTATGCCATGAACTAAACTCTTCATCAAAGAAATGATGACTAGTCCAGAATGTAATCATCTTCATCTTTATCCTGATAATGGTCATGGAGGATCCAGAGTCTGTCCTAAGAACACTGAATTTAAGGTTGGAAAACACCCTGAATGGGATTCCAGTTCAACGTTCACGTCACCATACACAATTTAGAGTAGTAAAATACCATTTTAAAGCTGTAAGCCTAAAGCTGGCAGATTGCTGGTCATCTCATGGAAGAACTCAGGTTGAATTTCAGGAAGTGAATTTGAATGTGTAAAAGAGATCTAAAGTTCTACCAATAATGACCTGGATTGCAAGGCTTATATTTAATTCATTTAGATTTTATTTGATTTCTATAGCACTTTTCACAATGGAATTTGCCTCGAAGCAGCTTTACAGAATGTAAAAACTAAATACACTTATATTTCAATTAATGTGTATTTATCCCCAATGAGCATTTCTGCAGTGACTGTGGCAGGGAAAAACTTCCTTAGATGGTATGAGGAACAAACTTAGAAAGGAACCAGACTCCCAGGAAAGGAAAACCCAACTGAGTGTGATAATAAATCATTAAAACACCAAAGAGTGAGAATTTCATGTGTGATGATGACTAATGTCCTTTCTATAGTTTTATACAGTCAGATTGAGTTGTGAAACTAGGAGCTCCTGAGCAACTCATGAATTAGCTTGGCATTATAGAGTCAACACCAACTCCTCCATGCCAGACCCTTTCAAATGTAACTGAATACTTGCAAATTTAATGTGAAATAATGCACATTATAAAATCATTATTACCATCATGACTATTTGATGAAAAGAGTCTAAAGATACATTCTTAATGGCTCTAATTTAAAGAATAAGCAATACAATACTTAACTGTATAAAGGTTGAAAAGACAAGTGAAATGGCAAGGGACAAGTGCAAGGGAGTCAAATTCTTGCAATTGACTCCCTTAATTTACCCAGTCAAACCAAAGAGCTCTCTAGCTGAAAATGCCTAAAAATTAGCACCTGAAAGAGTCAAATCAACCATTCTACAGCTACACATTGTTTCTTCACAGTTGAATCACTAGCCCCTGGGGACTGAACTCTCAGCTTATAAAAGCAATTGGCCTGCGGCACCTGAGGCATCTGTCTGCAGGACAAACATCTTGGTGAAATCTTGGCTCAGCAAAACTATGTCCACACTTACGCCCGTATAAGCTTTGTTTAGATTTTTCTGTCAGTTTAACAGTACCTGCTGCAGGATTTTGGTGAAGACAGTTAGTGCCATGGCTCTAGTTGTGAACTTTTGTATGAGCTTGCTACAACAGATAAAAATATTATTCAAAGACAGTCCTTTCTACTTTTTGTGGTCAGCACTAGGATCTTATTTCACTTGCCCGAACCTGGTGAAACATATGCTGGAGGTTTGACAGGTGTTTCTCACAGTTGTCACTAAAGATGGCCAACTCAACCACTGCTGTCAAATCCAGAGTTCCTCAAAGTGGTTTAAAAGCCATCAGCTCATTAGCCTCCAGGGCTAGAGACACCTGCAACTACCACTTATTCCAGTCAATCATAATAATGAATTTTGCCAGTCTCTTTGTCATTTCTCAACATTCGGTACAGATTTGTAGAGAAAACCTGTCCAAAAGTCACTGCAAAATTTGATGGTCCTATTATTTTTGGCACAAGCTCAGTCAGAATGCACTCAATTACTCAGGGTTCAGTCTTCCCCCAACTTCTTCATCGTTCAAAATTCGTTTAAATGAGGCCAACATGGTTGGGTTAATGCAAATGTTTTAAATTTAGACAGTATTTATTTTCTTAGCTTCCACCTGATATTGAATCAATTACTGTGGTCCTCTATTTATCATCCCGACTAATGATTTCAGTAAAACATTTAAATTCCTTAACGTTTATGGGTTTTTCCAAAAGAGTAAAAAGATGAAGAGTATAAAAATTGACACCATAAACCAAAAACCTATATAAATGAAAACTATATAAAATGAAAACACATGATACCTTACAATCACTGTGGCAATGTAAAAAATGAATAACCAAATCCAAATGTCCCACATTTCAAGAGTTTCTGTTATTTGTTACAATCAGTTCTAATAAAAATTTATCTGTCAAACGCCTCTTTGTCTTCGCTCATTATGCCCTGTCGAGCTTAATGAGGGTAATCTGGGAAACATATTGTCTTTCTGTAACTTTTTATGAATTGAGGTCATTCTTGGGACAGTACAAAGACACAATCTGACAAGGTAGTTCAAAATGGAGCCTCTGTCAAGGAGACCGTTAATGCTTCTAAAGTGTAATTATGTGGTTTGTTTGACTATTATCATGTCAAACTTTATTACAAAAGGGAATTTCTGGAAGCACATTTGGAGTGCAAGGAGAAAACAGATATCTGTCTCTCCTTAGGTCATTCATCCTTTTGTAGGAAAAATGTATTGGAATCAATCTTTCTGTATGTCATTAGTCACAACCTGAATTGATGCAAGAACTGCTTAAACTCTTAGACTGTTTATTTAAAGTGTTGTAGATTTACTATGTGACACAAAGCCTGTTTTTTGGGAATGTAGAATCAAGGTCCAACATACCTGAATCATATACCAGCTTCATCATGCAGTTCAGTAACCTATGGTGAAGAAAGATGGTGTCACACAATGCAGTGTTTTGTGAAATGTGCTGTGATTTAAGATGTGATCACTGATAGAAAATGATAAATTGCCCATAGATGACCCACACTTCTAACTTCATTCTTTCTACATACCTCTGGGATATTATGGGAATGAACTCATTCGAATCAGACTTCCAAAGAACAGTCATAACTCAACCCTGATAATACAGTATCTAAGACATGATATGGCAGACAATACAGTTAGGCATCGTTTGGCTAAACATTGATTTGCCACAGAGGTACAGGTTGCTTTTGTCCCATTTTTTTACCCACAATAATGTAAATGTAGCTGTTTAGAAATTGACATATAACAGACTTGTCATTGTCATAACTGGCACAAATCTGAATAAATGTGTTTTTCTGTCTGGGATGTATAGCCTCAAATACTAAGCTTTATTTCATTCATACTGCACAGAACCATCAGTACAGGCCAAAGAAGAGTAACTGTTTTGAGTTATAGTTTCTCATCAAGACATTTTAATGCAATACACAACATCACCAGTATATTATGTTTATAAAAACAGTTCCAATTTCTGTTTTGTGTGTGCAGTAAATCTCATCAACCCCTAAACTGTTACAAAGGAACAATGAAAGGTCATTGCTACTAAGAAAGACAAGGCTTGTTTTTAAATGCATATAGAGCAGAATCTTGGAAAATTTGAGAAAAATCAAGAAATTTTTTTTTTTTTAGTCTTCACAAATCCAACCTTAACTAGTATTGGCCATTACCATTAAAAAGTGGATATATTGTTGCTAACCTGAAGGTAGAGAAAGATGTCACCAGTGGCAGGCTGTCAGGACCTTCTCTGCTGGCCTAAACACTATCAGAATCACTGAATTACATTTTAATATATTTTTTCCATGAATATGTATTTACTGGATTTCTTGCTTTACAGGTATGTACATTTATTCATGCTGCATGAGATACCGGTCTTTGATTCAGTGCTCTGTTATCTGTGTTTGTCTATAATATTGATGGTTTCTATATCGGTGGTGTCATAATGATGGTATTTAGAAGTGGATTAATTCAGGTAGAACAACAAGGCCTAGGTGTAAAAAGCACAACCTGCCACTGGATTACACCAAGCAATATAAGCAGTGAAAAGTCATGAGACCTCAAGGATCGAAAGAGCCGAATCTTTTTAGTGAGTCATTTGCTTATGCTCGGTGTGATTTAATTTAATTCCACTTATTCACAAAGAACCCCTGACCTCGTGCTGGCAGGCTTCTTGAAAAACCTAATCAAAATGCAAAACGTGAAAAAAACAGTGAAAAACAAATATGGCGCATGTTTGACGAGACAGGCGTAAATAAATCGTGTGGCAGAGGTTGATAAAAAGGCTGCAGAAAGCGGATGAATGCTTTCTTGTGCCACCAAATATTAGCCAGCGCAAGCACGAATATTAGCACGCCCCGTGCATGCGGCCAAGTCGCAGTGATTGATGAGGCTCCGGGGCCAGTGTGCACTCAAACAGTGCGCCGCATAGCATGGAGCTACTGCACGCAAGCAATTGAGCCGACATGACTAACACTGCCGTGCATGTGCGTTCTCATTAATAGACAGTGTCTTTTCCAAGGATAAAGATTACATGGCTTTGACAAAAATTATATATATATATACGCGTATATATATATATAATTTTTG
>JAAIIK010000090.1:3677955-3699705 GCA_014706435.1 Silurus glanis | reverse complement strand
TTTTTTTTTTTTTTTTTTTTTTAATGGAGCATAAATTAGGATTTGGAGAAATGTATAAAGGTCACTAGTATAGACTGGTTTTATGCATGACATATTTATACTAACTAAAAAAAACAAGTTCCAGAATAGAAATAACCTATATTGTACACATCTTATTATAGACCCTGATCCAGAGTGCTTGTTGGTGCGCCTGCTCAGCTGGGGGTGGTCATAAATCAAGGTTCATTCCAAGGGACAGGGCTTGAGGGTGAGGGGTTGGCCGGGCAGGTGGGGGTGGATGGGTGGAGGGGTGTTGTTTCCGCCTCTGATCATTAACCCGCTTTAATTAGAACAGCCACAGAGGACCAAATGACCTCAGTTCGGTGACACGGGTTTGACCCCTGCGCTGTAATCTTACTGCGGATTATCAGATCCAGCTCCTCACACACCTAGCCAGGTACATGTATGGGCCAGTGGGGGCGAAATATATAATCCCCATCGAACATGCACATAACCATATAAGAGAGAGATAAAAATAGAGACGAAGTAGAGGAGCTCGTCTCTGGAGAACCGTTTGCACTTTAGGTGAACTCATGACTGGGAGAAGAACAGTAGCTCCCCAAGGTGGAATTCCTCTAGAGGATGTGGTTCTGCTCAGTGAACGTTGAACTTTTTTTAAACGCAACAGTGGCCCCAATTAAAGGGATTGAACCACATGGAAAAAACAGTCAAGTGGAAAAAAAAAGCAGAAAGATGGTTGGTCATGCATGTGGTGGGTTGACAAACAGGCAGTTCTTGATAGACAATGGAAGTAGTATTGTACTCAACAGATTTTTCACAATTTATATCTAAATGGCAGAGCGCAGTGGTGCAAAAACATCACAATGCGTTGCTTAAATTTGTTAATAAGTAGTAGTGTTTCATTTATTTTTAAAGCCTCATGTCTATTCAGACAAAAATAGACGGTTAAAGAATTTCTTGAGTCAGTATTTGGCATACAGTTATGTGGTTCAGTCCTTGTCTCAGTCTTGTATGGCTTTGTGTTTAAATGTACACAATGGGCTGTGTTTCTCCACAGGAGAGATGATTGAACCTTCAGCATCACACCCCCAGGCCATTACTTGTCCTTGCATGGTTAATGGTCAACTACAGTCCTTCATTCTTCCTTTTACCCCCTCCTTTCCTACCCCCAAATGTCTTATAACCGCAGGAGGTCTGTGTCATTCATTAAAGATCTTTATGAATCAGCCTCCATTGTTTTCTCTTTATTTTCCCTTCCATAGTCAACAGAGCAGTTAAATGTACAGGACTTTGTATAGTCACATGCATGATTGAACATTACTGTCTTATGCAGACCTGGCTAACTTTGGTCTCTGTATTTGTATATGGCAAATTTCCACTTGGGGATTAAAAAAGTGTCTGCTAATGACTCCATAGAAAGCATGTGTAATTAAATTTCACTTGTTTACACTTGTTACACCAGCAGCATTTGAAACTAATAAATGACCTAAATGCATTAATAAAAATGAGTGTGTTTGCAAAATCATTTTGGAGCTACAATGTTCCCATGAACAATGAATCCTAAATTTGCGGTACTGCTTGCACAGAGTTTTTTGATGTCCTTGTGTGTCCTGGGTTTTGCCCGAGATTGCTAGTTTCCCCGTACCTTTCAAAAGCATACCGGTAGGTGTAAATGTTTGTGTATGTGGTGAATTTGCATCCCATTCAAAATTTATTTTGCACTCAACTCTGTGTTCCAGCTTAGGATAACGTGTTTACTGAACATGAATTTAAGTACAAATTTGTCAATATTCTGACTAGCATACACTTTGCTTGTAGACCCGGTTGCGCAGGCAAGACGTTGGACTGAAAACACACTTGCAGCAGCTGGACCAGCAGATCAGTGAGCTTAAACTGGATGCTTGTAAAACTTCTGCTGAACACCTGGAGAGTGACAGTCGTCCCAGTTCAGGTGAGCAGACAGACTGGTTCATGACATCTCAAATTAATGGGTTCAAATAGTCATTGCAACACCTAACGAGTAAAACGTGAGGAAATCATTTATCCAGCATATCTAATAACGGACATTTCTTCATTTAGGATTCTTCGATCTCAGTGATGGTGGTTTGGGCTCTCTTTCGAACTCCTGCACATCTGTCTACAGTGAATGCCTTTCAACTTCATCTCAAGCGAGCCTCCTTCCACTGTCCTCAGGCTTCTTGGCTGCCCACAGCCATAATGCCCAATTGCAGACTGACGTGTGCCGTAGACGCTCTGCGGACGAGACTACGGCTCAGCCAGACATCCCGCGAGGCCTGGGTGTACGTCTGGGTAGTAGCGGAATACGCACAGGTTCAATCAGCTCAGAGAGAGCAAGAAAAAGACCGGTCTCAACAGGTGGGCAGAAACATTAATAATTACAGATTTATAAAACTTTTCTTTTTTTCTGACACTTTTCTAAAATTTATTTAAGGTTTCATCAGAAATATAAACAAGAATCATTAGTTTGCTAGATTGCTTTTAGTTTTTCTTGGCTGTTTTTTATTTATTGTAAATCTGAATTTTTATTTTTTTTTAACAGGTGATCTTGATACAGTGATCCACCCTGGTTTTGGCTACTGTAAACCCGTCGACATGAAAAACTCCACCCTATCCAGCAAGTTCTACGACCACACCATGGATCTCAAATTTCAGTGCAAACTTGTATCCCGCAGTGGTACTGAAGTGTACTGCTACCCAAGCCCCCTGCATGCCGTAGCCCTGCAAAGCCCCATCTTCTCTCTTAGTGGAGATAAGGGAGGGAATTTGGCCACAGATGCTTCTGAGAAACACACCAACATCGGACTTTCTAAGGACTCACTTCCCAAGCAAGAGTCAAATGGACCCAAATCTGAAGGTTATATTGTCAAACTGCTTCAGCGCAGCTCAAGTAAGATGAGCCTCCAGAGTGAGTTGGGTGTGGAAAAAGGCTCGAGTACGAGTAACATTGTTCAGGATCATGGGCTTTTTGGATTCCGAATGAAGCAAGTGAATGATGACAAAGTGCAGGGATCACTTGAACGGAAAGTAGAGTCCCCCAGAATTCTAGTGAAGGATGGAAAGAATTCACCACCAAGACCTGCTGACAAACAGCAATTGTCCCTAAATACCATTAGTGCAGAAGAATACAGGCAAATGTGTCTTATCCAGTATTCAGCAAGTACAAGAAATCAAAAACCAACTGCACTGATGTGTCAAGACAAAGTCGATGAAAATGATCCTAGGGATCAGTTTGAACAGGGGAATGGCTTTGAGGATGCAGCAACAGCATCAAAGGCTCATGAGAGGAGACCTAGCTTTACCTTCCCTAATGAGGAGAATAAACTCAGAGATGGAGGTTGTACTCATACCGTGAGATCTGAATTTGTTTGTGCCCAATTTGTTCCAGCAGGGTCTCAGAGAGTGAAAGTGCGTCAGGCAGACAAGAAGACAAAGGCCATGAAACTGCGGAAGAGGGGTCTTGAGAAACCAACAGGCAAGAAGCACCACCTGAAGCACTCATCTCGAGATCATGAAAAGGATAAAGGATATAGCACTAAAACACGTGGAGACAGAAATCCAAAGCAATACATTGCAGAGAGGGAGTGCATCGAAGCTCCCCTTATGGAGCCCAGACTACGTTCTTGCTCAGAGTCCAGTCTTTTGGGGCCTGGAAATTCATGCATCACTCACCTCCAGTCATATCGGCAGCAGAAACATCCCTCCAAATCCAACAAACTCCCTAAGGTTCAGTCACCAGATTTCGAGAACCATTCCAGAAAGAAGCAGACCTCTCAAAAATTGCCACATGCTTCAGAGATACAGCTACCACTTACTCCCCCAACTCACTACCAGAGGTCCAGGGAGGTGCCATTTCACAGAGTCTCACCGAAGCCCGGAATGCCGCGAAGTTTGAGCATGAAGCCTCGCTCGGGTCAGTGTAGTGGTCTTTCTCGTCCACTCCAACCCTCGTTGTCCTCTTCGTCTTACTTTAGCAATATGAATTTGAAATATCCCCCTGCGCCTTTATGCACTCGCTACCCACCAAGGTGTGAATCAGAATACTCGGCTGAGTGTGCCTCTCTTTTCCACTCAACTATCGTCGAGAGCAGCGAGGGAGAGCTGAGTGACTATACCACCAACCGCTTCGGAGACAGCGAATCCAGCCAGGAATCTCAAACCGGTTCTGACTCAGACAGCAGCCTGTCAATGGATGAAGATTACCTGTATGAGGAAGATGAGGATGAAGGAGGTCTAGTGTGGGCTGAGGCTACTGTTGGGCCCACAGCCAACGGGCTCTCCACCCAACAGCACCTTCGCACTGAACCAGCTTCATGTCGCATAAAAGCATCCAGAGCACTGAAGAAGAAGATTCGCCGCTTTCAACCAGCCTCACTTAAAGTCATGACTCTGGTATAGTCTTTCATATTTCGTCCACTTGTCAAAGGTTTACAGTCTTTTCACTATTTTCTTGTATAATGTATATCGTCTGTGCCAGATTTTAGGACTGATAAAATCTATCTTTATGCAAGGCACTCATTATTAAGACAAATTCCCATTTACCTTTTATTTAGTCAGTGTGGAAATGTTGCTTATGCCTGACCTGATGTAACCACTCCTCAGATTTTACCCAAAACTACTCTTATTGCCCACTGAAGACAGAAAAATTAAGCACCAAACACATTTTCTTGTTAAACTTATTACAGTCTGTATATTGTAAATATGTTGTTGAAGAATACGCTTGTTTTTACATATTCAAAAACCAAAAAAAAGGTAACCTAGAAAGAAGATGCCTTGTATTCTGTTTCTCGAAAGCCATTATGTGTAATTATTTTTCACATTTGATTTTTGCTATGCATCCTAATCTTGCAAATAAACACTATTTAATGTTCAAATGATTCTTGACTATAGGCCTTCTTGTTCATTTGGAGGGATACCTAGACTAAGGTATTAAGAAACACTATTTCTATACTTTCATCCGTTGCTTTTTGTACCGTTACATAGTAAATGCAAGTAGTTCTAACATTTTTCACACTTTTTTTTTTTTTTTTACATTGACCTAAATTTTTACCCTAGGACAAAAGCAACCAATTAACTTAAATAGGACGTGCCCCTGATGATCTTTATTTGTAGTATATGAGAAGGCTAATGAAGCACCCGTATGAGAAACAAGGTGCATTCATACCAAAGTACATCTTAAAAATGTAACTTGGCAGAATGACAGAAGATTATTTGCAGGGTGGACATACTGATTCACTAGCTAGCACACCGAGCAAGTGGAAGCTCTAATGAACTACCCAGTTTAGTACACTGCTATCGAATGCTATGTAACGTATACCCAGCTAGTGTGCTAGTGGTGTTAATTTAGGCTAAACTAAAAGAACACACAACCTCTCTTAGATTTATGGCATTCAGCAGATGCCCCTATCCAGAAGGACTTATACATTTATATTTGAGGCTACAATTTTCTTAAAAATTACATAATTTCTGTTGTCAAATATCAACAGTAAGTCGCCATTTACTGGCAAACATTTCAGCTACAAGATAGATTTGAATCTGACCAGTAGAGACTGTAGAGACTGGTCAGATTCAAATCCATCTTGTAGCTGAAATGTTTGCCAGTGAATGGCGACTTACTTTTGATATTTGACAACATAAATTATGCCAAATTGTATATTGAAGAGATACAATATCAGCTAAACTTTAAAGGCTAGTCATCTGTGCATGCTAATTTGTCCATACTGTAAGAAACAATCTACTCTCACTCAGATCACAGCCCCAGACAATATCAAGTGTGTAGTACAACAGGTGGTAGGATATGTTAGCACACTATGTAGAGCTTGCGATTCTACCAAATAACAAAAGCAAACCTTCAGGGTTTTTGTGAATATAAGTAAGAAGTCAGGTTTATTTTTCTTTCTCTTGAATAGCCACCCAGCCACAAAATCTGTTTAACCTGCATGCCCAGGCTAGTGATTTTTCCCAGGTAGACCGCATTTGCCTGCAAGATGTGCGAGATTTATGTTTCAACAACGCTGAAACAGCATTGCAATTGCTAAGACATCTGTGTTCATCAGTGCTATAAGCAAGCACCCTCTTCACGCACTATCACAATAATACTCACATTCAAATTCATGCAGCTGCAGTCATTACTTTCTGGAAGGTGTGACTTAGGATTCAACATACAACGGACTTGAACCAGCAACTGGATACAGATTACACTATCACGCCAAGATGTTGACTAGATGGTGTGTGCTTACCTAAGGTGAAGAGGAAAAAAAGCATAAGTAGGATTGGGATCATTAATATGTACACAATTACAGTGCGTTTACTAAGCTGAAGAGGATTTAAGTACTGTACTTGAATCAGCCCTTTCAATAAACATGTGCACACAGATGGAGCCCACATGATCTCCTGGGCCCCTTTTCATCTCCGTCAGACAGGGTTTTAAGAGGATTAAGAAGTCTGTGACACACTGTCTCACAATTTCATCAACTTTTACTTACCATCTACAGGTCTGCATGATCTGATCCTCTCTTCATGGCTACAGGCAGTACAATAAATCCACTCTCTACCCATAAAGGATCATTGCAAATGCTAATATTACTAAGATTATATTATTAAATAACAGCCATAGGAAGGCGCATGATATAAAAAACTCGGTATGCTTATTTTAGAATTATAAATCAGGCCGCAGGTGGAAGGAAATTTTTTTTCGGCAAAATAATTATCTGGAGAAACAGGAACGATTTATTATATACAACTAATGAGGCCTCATAATTTCACAGAACCAGATGCTGGGAAAGACATGAGTCAAATTCCTTTTAAGTGAAATTTTGGCCATTTCAATTCTCCTAATCTGTCTACAATAAAAAAAGAACAATTCAGCCACTTTTAGAGCAGAAGCAACAACAAACACAAGACTTCAAACACATTTTTTATGCACCGCACAGTCACATGCCTGTTTTTATTGTCATATGAAGTGACCCAGCCTGTCTAGCTACACCGACCCTTGACCCTGTTGAGAAAAGGGTATTCGAAATGGGCTGAATCTGAGGAACAACAACAAATGGGCTAGAAGGGGAAAGAGGGGAAATAAGGCACAGAGGGAAAGAAGGATCCAGCTGTTTTTCTTTGAAGTTTGGTTGAGGCCAGTAGATTTGACCTTGCCTATTGCTGGATCATCTCACATACCTCACCATCACATGTGTCTTGTTTTATCACAGTGCTGCTGAATACTGTTCTAATGTTGATACGAAAAATTGTAAATGGCCAAGCATTCAGGAGACATTTAGCGTATATGGAAGGAGTCTTCAGTGCTAGTGATTTGTAACAGTCACAAAGATTTCCAGCTGTTAGAGTGTAAGTGATAACAGGGAATAACTTGATTCAAATGACATTACACAGCACGAATAATATATAGTATCATCACAGACCACTTTATTTTCCATGCATGGCATTTTAATATTCACGTTTACATTTCCACTGCGCTCTGAATGTCCATTTAGTTTTCCACTATACTTTGGGAGAAATGTACAACTGCAAGAGGAGAATTGCAATGTATATAAATGTATATAAATGTGTTAAAGCACTCTTGATGGCAATAAACCTAAAACGGACACACATTTTGAAGTCATGCTATTGAAAATAAAGCATTGCGATTTTTTTGCATGATGTTAACAAGCCAAATTAATATAGTTGCTAATAATTAAGTAATATCATTAATTGAAAATAATAAATAATATTTCAAGTAACTGTTGAACTGCTTCACGTAAACCTATGGTTGAATATAATTCTTGAATTAATTTTTTTCTTTTTTTTTTCTTAAACATTGCTCTATTTCAAGATAACCATAACCATAAAAATTATTAAGGGATTTTCTCAACCAGCGTGGGTTTGAGGGAATTCCTCGCATGAGTAATTCAATTTGACAATTCCATCATTCTTCGAGATGATCTATTTGAGTGCTGAGATGAAAATATGGGTTTAAATTAAATCCCATCAAGCAATTTAGCTCTATAGAAATAAACCAGAACACCAAGGTTTAATGAATGGAAAGATACAGAAGGAATGTGCTGGATTATTTTCCCATGAATTATTACAACCCATCACTACATTGACAGACTCGATCTGCACTAATGGCACATGAATGGACTTTAAAACTCATTCTAATAAACAAATACATGCCACACACAATGACAATCTGATTTCCAAATATCTTGAAGCATTCATACACACGAGCTACTAAATACAGGTTTAGCGCTGCCTTTTAATGCTGTCAAGTTGTCAGAAAAACACAAAACAGTTGCAACACCCATATTAATACTTGAGATACTCTAGGCAGTGAATACGTTGAATAGTGAATGCACTGAAATGGGCTTGAGAGGACATGTGGGAATGTCAACTGACAGTGGACTCCTACTGGTACATGCACCAACATGCAATCAACAAACCAGAAATTTCTTTCTGAGCCATACAGGTGTCAAGCCCAAATGAGTGAAAGTAGAAAGCTAAAAAATAATAATAAAGTGTACACATCTGTTTATTGATACATCATACCATTAAACAAAAGGTATTGTTAATAATAATCGAAGAATAATATAGAAATGTGGATATCAAGTAGTCACGGTTAAAAACAGCAAAGATAAATGTACCAAAATGGAGGAGAACAGATAGAGAAGAGAAGAGAAGAGAAGAGAAGAGAAGAAAAGAGAAGAGAAGAGAAGAGAAGAGAAGAGAAGAGTCTCCAGTATCAGTACTTTCGGCACAATTTGTACATTTTCCACCGAGGAAAAATTTTATTTTACAATAACAAAACAACCAGCATTTTTGTCTTATTAACCTTAAATTAGAGGAAAAAACTAAAGCCAGGTGAAACAAAAAGACAGATTATATCTGTTATATTGTGAACTATAATGTAGGCAGTGGTGGTCCAGTGGTTAAGGCTCTGAGTTATTGACAGTAGGGTCGAGAACTAAAGCCCCAGCATTGCAAAGGTGTCAGTGTTGGGCCCTTAAGCTAACAATTCAACCCTATCTGCTCCAGGGGTGCCGTACCATGGCTGACCCTGCGCTGTGACCCCAGCTTCCTGGACAAGCTGGGATATGCAAAAATTACAATTTTCCTATGGGGTTTAATAAAGTACTCTAAAAATAAGAAGAAACTTATATCATGCATATTTTCACAACATGAAATGCATAAGAATAAGAAGTTTTATAAAACATACAACCTTTCTATTTGACAAATCTCTTTTAAGGGGAATTAAACCTTTCAAAATGCGTCCTGATGGTGACATTACGCTGTAGGTGCTAAACCAATTATCTGCATTGTGTACGCAAATAGTCCATGCAGACAATATGGTGGATCAATCCCACAATGCAGCATTGATTTCTAAGGCCCATAGCTTAGCTCTGGTCCTGAGGAGCGGCTTTCACAAATGGTATGCACGTTCATTATGCATAATTACATCATGCTTGGAGGTTAAACGGCTCTTGGAGGACGAAGGTCAAAAAAATGAAAGGTCAGGAGTGCATGCGCAACACGTCTTTCCTATAAGTCAAATTCGTGTTAGATAGGATGTATTCCGAGAGGAGAAAAGGAAAGAGACATTTCCACAACAGCAGCTACCCAGCAGTTGTGCTAATCGAAGCAGAGTCGGTTTTAGGTGTAAAAGAAGAGAGGGATCGGGGGAGGTCTGGAACGCTCTAGGGTTTCCATTTAAGATGAGGTAATCCCCAGCCAAATGGCAACCTTTTAGGGTGTGTCACAAATCACTGAGTTATTGCACAGACAGGGATGTCCCCTAAACCAACACTTTCTGTAACATTCAGTATGGCATTTCCTTACAGCTTGTTTATCTCTATGATTTATTCATGTTTTGTGACAATGCAAGAGGTGTGTTTGTGTATGTATGGAGAAGGAGGGGCATGTTTTTATACCTCAATGGGAACCAAATTCCCCCATAAGAACAGGAATCATGTGAGTGCCTAGGAACGAGAGTTTTGACATTGTGGTGACATTTGTTAATATATTTTTGTTAACCAAAACTAAAAAATCTTAAGAGAGCCAAAAGGCCCTGAAAGACAAATGTGGAGTGTGCAGGGGAAAGAGGAAGAGTAAAGGCTGAGGAACGTCCTTGTCACTCTGATGAGAAAAGCTTTTGACACAGACGTGCTATAAAAAAACAGGACTTCCTCAACACTGATGAACCAACACAAACACACATGCACTGATCTTTAGGAAGTTCAGATGTAACCAGGGCTCAATGAATTAACAGGGTTGAGTAATCAAACAGGAAATAAATAACACCTTTTTCATAATGTATAATGGATTGGTCCTTGACAAAGGCTGTTTTAAGCATTGAGATATTAAATTCAAGGCAAAAATAAATGTTCTGAAGCATTTCATCGATTGCATTTCAAATGAAAGTGTAGTTATACTGGGCTCAAGTGTTTTTGTTGATATGAAATATGGCTATTTGAAGCCTGCATGTAGGTTTTTATTTAAAATGTCTGTAAAGGGGTGGAAACATGCCCCATTATCCAGCTGTCAGAGATAGTACAATAAAACCGGATTACAGGACAGGTGTGAAAGATTTCAGGGCCTCTTCTTTGATTAACTCAGCTAGGTGTGCACTTGTGTTAGAGAATGAACCGCCTTTGTTGATGGAGGTGTTGCAGACCTCCGGTGTCTGTCACTTCAGTGAAAGGCTTTGTGTTCTGTTCTGTTGTTTTTTTATTACATTTTGTGTTGTTGCAGAAAGCACGTTGTGCGACACGTCAGCGGTTGGCCTTCTCTTGTGCAACAGCCTTTTGTGATGTGTAATGAGGTGCATCGTTGTGTACATCTGAGAATGAACGAGTTAAGACGAGCCACTCCAGGTGGACGTGACACCTTTCCTCGATCGTTGTTTTCATATTTTTGGATAAATTGCATTTGTCATGTGTTTTCTCTAAAACTGTAGAAAAGGGTTTTTTTTTTTGTTTTTTTTGGAAGGAGGGGGAAATGCGATTAGGGAGTGGATGATAGCTGCATCAAATGATGATTTAAAAAGGTGAATACCACAGATGCCCAGATGTGTTGAGCATTGTTCTTATGCAAAGAAGGTAAATGCATTTACCTTTACCAGTGCATGGCTAGTTTTTGTGCTAGTTTCATGTCTTTTTTTTAGAAGTTCTGGAGACTGGCCAATACTACAGAGTACTAAAGTGCGATTTTCTGTCTGTGCTTCTATAAGGATTAGACAGCTTGTGAATGGGAGGGAAGCAACTCTTCCTCCTGTACATATGAAAAGAAACAGGCAAAACCCCTATGTTCATGAATATGAATGGAGCTTGGTCCCTTGAGTAATCTTTACTAGATTTAAGAAGAAAAGAAAAACAAGACCCAAAAGGAAATTCATGATATATTTGGTTCTATGTGAACGCTTGATCTCTTGAAAGTATGTGTGCAGGACAGTCACTGCTGAAGCCCTAAGGCCCATCACCCGTCTCAGTACACATACAGCTTACTGGTGCTTAATCCTCTCTTTCACCCTTTATTTACACCACATTGTCCACAGAACCACTCCATGCTGGGGTCGGCTTGTCTAAATATGCAGACAGCTCACACACACAGACGCCCTTGAATACGCAAACACATTAACCGAAGCCTTGCGTGTCACGTAGACCGCGATGTGAGCAAAACAAGACAGCTATGAAATCACATGCATGGAAACATTGGATGAATTCACATCACATCCATTTATTTATAATTATATTCATGAATATAAAAATATTGGTTCCTATTTTCCTTTATGTTAGAATAGCTATAAATGTTTTATTTTACCAGCCATTTTGTTCTCTCTGTCTTGAAGTTAATATCCCGAACGTGTTGCTTTGTTATTGCTATACCTCTGGTTCATACAAAGCGCTGACTCTGTTGACTCCTCTTAATAGTGCTAATTCACAACATCTACAGTTGCACATGCATTATATTAACATTATAGTTATAGTTATATGTCACACTTATATAATGTTAATATCTTGGGCAATTTATGTGCAACAATTTCAGTGCAATAACTGTTACATGTGCAACAGCTTGTATGCACTCTCAAACCTCATCTTTATCAGAAGCATCAATATTAACATCAATTAACATTAACATTAACAATATTAACCAAGTTTTCTGTGCATTTTTGAGGGTTTTTCTAGTGCATTACTGTTTTCTGGGAATTTGAAATAGATTGTTTTTAATTGCTAATATTTTTAGAATCCGTTACATCCTAACTACATATTCTACTTATGTTCTCTGTAAGCTGGGATATGAAAATTGATGCACTAACAATGTAAAATTGCTTTTTCTGCTAAACCCACACATACCCATCCACTTTGCTGTATGTCCATAAAGAACATATGTTTCCTTAAAGTCAACATCTGGTATGTTGAGCTCTAGCCAGGTCTGAAGTTCAGGAAGTGTTTCCTAAATCTCTTCGAGCTGGACAGGAAACAGCAAATAGCCAGCAGATGTTCAAGCTGCTTTCATTCCTATTACGAACCCCACAGGAAATGGCTTAAGCAACCTGCCCAATTCTTATGCCAATGATAATCTCGAAGGATTAAAGTTTAGGACCCAGGATAATCTTTTAAATCTGTGGCTTGCCTGCGAGATCCTGTCCTATAATAATTAGTGATATGACCCGTACTTTCTTGGTAGAAATGTGTTCGATTTTAGTGACGCTAAAAAAAAGATTATCACGATCATGTGACAAAAAATATGATAAATCTGAACAATTAAACAATATCTCAGTGATATGGTTTAAAGGATATAAAAGCTCAGGGATCTCTGAGCACACATTGGTTTGGTGTTTGAATAAAAAGAAGAGGAAAATGTAGCTCTGTCAACAACGGATTTATCAACAAAACAACAAGAGGGAAAATCAACAGTTTTCCAGACTTGACTTGTAAAAACCTTTTAGAGCTATAATCTAAAAATACAATTTGCATGCAGTCCCCAAAAGCTACTCCCTTCCTTATTGCATTATAAAGCAAATGTCTACTGTCTTTAGCTATATATGTGTCAAAATCATCAGCCTCATCATCATAATCAGCCTCATCACATAAGGTTTATAGAGCGCTCCCAATAAACCTTCACCCCTCATTGGAAGTAAAAGATAAGTACCAGTTCTACTGTCTAAAAAGATTGAAGAGGGGCTCTAAGGTTTGTCAGATGAAAGGCTGAGTTGAGAAACAGATGGTCCTTCCTCTCCATCAAAAACCAAGAAAAGGTTGCAAGATAACAGCTGAGCAGACGACCAGAACGCCGCAATCCGTCAGAGCTGCTGGGGAGCAGAAAGTTCACGAGATGTTCCTTGGGCTTGAGAAGAATAATCAGGATATCCTGGGGATTTATACCAGGATATACATCCAGGACAAATGTTAATGGCTGACGATTAAGGTTTCTGGGAAACATGGGAGGGGGGGAGCTTGATGATTAATTTAACCAGGAGATCACCTGCAAATGTTTGAGCAGGATATCCAATCGGTGGATTTTGAAGTCTCAAAGCTGTAATTCACACGCCACAATTATGCATTCCAGAATAATGACTAAAACCATCTTCTTTAGAAATGGCTGCACTTCTGTACACACTGTTCTGCTTAGACAAACACCCCCCACCCCCTCCACCACCACCACCACCACACACACATGGGCACACAGATGCTGATACACTGCTTCTCGAGCTCTTCTAGCTGAAGCTTTTAAAACTTTGAAGTCAGTCACTTCCTAGAGCAACCCTGGTTTTATTGACGTTTCAGCACTTTAAGGTTGCACAAACAACATGGCCTTGTGTCTCAGCAGGAGATACCTTTTTATCTTTCCCAAACAGCGACTCCAATCAGACACCTCATTCTTCTGCCTTTCTTCATCACACCGTTTACATGTCAGCACATTTGCTCTAACTATGAGGTCATAAAGGGAACCGAATTGCAGTTAGAGTGCCATAAATAGGTCTGCAATTGGCCTGAAATGGAGCTTGAAGCCAGTGAGTTGTGAAAATGGTCTTGATTGAGTCAATTAAGTCATGGTGACTCAAAATACAGTACCAGAACTGGTGTCCAGTCTCAAACAATCTGGTGTCACCCAGAAATGGATGGATTTCATTTTGAGTCAAGGTTTCTTTCTGACATTGCTGCCTCTGGCTTGCTCTTCAGGGATCTAAATGTACATCTAGGAGTCTGTGAAGTCGCTTTGTGACAATATATTTATTGCTAAAAGTGCTACAACCACTTTGCAAACATTAACATGGGGTTGCTCCACGCTCAAAACAAATAACAAGCTACGCAAGCTACACAAACATTAGTGTTTTATTTTAAGAAAAGAAAATGTAAAATTACTTTATAGCTGAGATAAACAGACAATTTCTCACCATTCACACCCAGTTTTCTCAAGTCAGTCAGTGAAAATGAATGCATTTAGCCATGTTATCGGGAAAATGGAAAGAGCAAAGTTCTTTGTCTTGAAGACTTTCGTATGGCGGAAAACTTACTGAGCGTAACGAAGCACTGACACCAGAGATTCCTTTATTTTAAGGCTTAATTTGTCTTTACGCAATCAACCAAATTTACCAAAACGATATGTTCGAAAATAACGACACACTTTTAACTGTCATTTTTATTAACATTTTTAATTTACTGTTAATACATCAACTATAACATACTACAAGCACAATAACAAACTTATTACAGGTCTGAGTTGCTGTAAATCAGTATCATCCAGCATCTGACCAATTAGATTCGAGAATTCGACAGCACTGAGGTGTAACTGGAAATATTCAATACATAAACATTCTACTCTTAAACCAATTGAAATGTTCGCACAAAATCCCCTGGAACCCTTTGAAAAAATAGAGAACCACCAGGATATGTCATTGAAAACGGGGTCTCTTTAGAGATTTTACAAAACCGATGAGCAAACAGCCAATCACATTTCATCCAATTAAACCAAGTAACCTGCAAGGTGTTTCTTGTTATAGAACAGATCGTAATCCTTGGGGTCATAAGTCTAGTAGTGATGAGTCTCAGAGGAAGCTCTAACACCTAGTTCTTGCCCTCTCTACAAATCTCGGGCAGGTCCTGACTCGCATATGTGCTGGCAAGTTATCTCCTACAAAATAATACAACCGATGGACGGAGAAAGAGAGTAAGGCAGAGTCAGTATATGATTAATAAAGGCTAATTTGGGGGGGGGGGGGCTCTAAGAAATATAGATATTAAGGAGTAAATCTAGTTAAAAAAACTGCATCATTTAAAAAAAAACAAGGGTAAATATGTGGGCAATCCCCAGCTGACTCTTCAGTCACATGGATCCTCTGAGAACCCTCCATGCAACTCAATACAGAAGCGAAAGTGGTGAAGGATCGTGCCAGCAGGTGATGAGTGACATGGACATGGTCTGAAGGACACTTTGCTCTTTCCGAGTGTTTATTTTGGCCCGGTGGACTGAGTGTTTCCATCTGGCAAGACGAAAAGCAAGGGAATGGATCCGAGACTACAAAAACAAACATGGCAACTGCATTCACGTGTATTTCAAACAAAAAAAACGCATTCCAACATGTCTTTTTTTCGCTCTCTTTCCTTTTTAATAAACTGCTATTCAACTAATAATTGTATGTAAAGCCTTTATTTTATCTTGAACCTGAAATCTAATCTGCCATGATTAATTTATTAAAACCGATCTGTATATCTTTACTCGAACTCATCATTATTATACTATTGTCTAACTTGTGTTTTTTGGCACAATGAACTCCTCAAAAAAACATACAAATAGAAAGCCGTTCAGATGAGTGTGTATATAAGGTCAGAAAAGAACTCCTTAAACAGCAGTAGCCGGTATTAAAACAAATATAAATCACATCAACATAAGGTTTGAGATATGAGTATGATTGTTACAATCTAATTTCTGCATCTTACACGTTAAAGTGGTCTAGACAGCGTCTGAATTTATGGCCGTGCTGATAAAAGGGCACAGGTCAAAGGAAACAGACAAAAAAAGAAAGAGGAAGCATTAAGAGCAGTGCTTTTTAAAGATTAGGCCACATTCTGCTTCAAGGCTGGCACAAATCCACCATCTCTATTTACAAAAATCTGCTTGGACAGAAATTTCTGGTTTCTCTGGAAGGGGTGTGTTTTTTGTATTAATTTTAGTAAATTTTTAGAGAAAGAAAGAAAGAAAGAAAACGAAAGAGGCTAGTGAGGGAATGTAGGTGAATTATAAAGGGATGAGCACTATAGAATGTGTTATAGGGGAATAATAAATATCACTTGTATAGATTGTTGAAAGGACTGTTTAAAGAAAATGTGAATTTTGTTTGAAATGATATAATCATTAAATTTTATTAGCATAAATAAATAACTGCATTGACAAGTAGTGTTTCTTTCTACTCTAGACGTTTATTTTATTTATTAATTTTTTTACATGCTTTATTCAGTCCTAACAACAGAGCACACAGCATGATCACCAATATAAATTTATGCTTGCGCTTGAATAGACATATTTAGTCATAATATTTTCAATGCACCCCTTTCATTACTGAGCCGTAAATTCTAAAAAAAAAAAAAAAAAAAAGATAACATTTTCTGAATACTTTACTCTCGTCATAAATCTCATAAGGCATTGCAATTAGTGTAGTGCTGACATGAAGCATGTGACACTGATGGATGAGGCTTTAAGAGTGTAGCATAAAGCAGCAGTTGGGCTGAGAGCAGGGAAAGTGAAATGAGAAAAGGGAGAGAGAGAGAGAGAGAGAGAGAGAGAGAGAGAGAGAGAGAGAGAGAAAGAGAGAGAGAGAAACCCAATTCACACACTCCTCATGGCAGATAAAGACTGGGCTTCATCATTGTCCCTTGATGTTGCTGATGCATATAAAAAGACTCATCCCTAGAATTCCTTACTAGGCTGTAAAAAAAAAACCCCACACAGGCCAATCTCCCATCATCTCCTCTGTCCTACCCCCCACATTACCATGATATAATCTCTGCTCTTATATGCTAAAGTGGTCTACAATTTATGGCCTTGCTGATAAAAGGGCACAGGTCAAAGGAAACAGGCTACATTGTGAAGGAAAGGAAGCTTTAACAACAACTGTAAGTGCAACGTCACAGTTTATGGAAAAGATACACCATCTGTCTGCTATAAAACGACCTCATTAGCAACATTCTGCATATTTTTTTAAATAAATGATCAAACTCTAATTTGCATTGTACAGTTTTTTTTTTAATGCTGAAGCTGGATCTGAAGCTGGATGTTTTTCCAGTTATTACAATCTATGTAAAATCATTTAGATAAATATCTTTAGTTTCATGACAAATCATGTGAAAGACAAAATATAATATTCTAAATTCATCAAATATGCATTTATTTATACTTGTATGCAAACTAAAAAAAGGAAAAAAATTACCTTTTTTTTTTTTTTTTTTTTTACTTTTTTCTCTTTTTTTACAATCTTATTTTATTTGATTCAGTAAAAAATGTTCTCCTAAAGACCTACTGAACTAATATTATTATCAATGTAAGTTATGCCTAATACTGTATACGATATACTGTAACTATACATTTTGTATATTACTGAAGAATATAACACTATTATTAGCAGTTCATGGCTAAAGTTTCAGTGTGTATAAAGCGAGTGAGGGCATGAGCGAGAAGCTTGGCCTTGTTAAAGCCCAACCTGTTCGAACTGTACTTCATACTTCTTTGAGATCCCGGGGCTGTGTTGGCTAGATTTATTTGTTTTGTATTTTCACATCAAGGCCCCAGAGGAAGAGAACCAAAATGAAATAAGAGCTGATTAGTTATTGCAGGAATCACTAATGTTCCAGATGGATCCATATCTAGGGACGTTAATTCGACTGAAGATCATACAGTCCAAATCGATTCATTACGAGTCGTAATAAGGAAAGTATCTAACACTGTTTGGAGCTGGTGCTACAAAAGAGGGTGTAAACAGAACATTCACCGAAACATAATATTCCTTGACATCTAAAAATAGTCCCCAGGAATCAAATGAGAAGGTTTGTATTTAATCTTTTAACAAAGACAAGACACATATAATTTTTTTCTAAGACATACATACTAATACACCAGTGCTTATCATATACACATACACACACACCCTGCCAACACACACGACTATAAGTACAGTTTATAACAAGTCCCCTATGTTGCCAGAATGTACACCAAAGATTAACTAGCAGTGTTACAAAGTACTCAAGTATCATATATTTACCTACCTAGTGCTAGTTATACCAGGCTTAAATGACCATTACAGTCTTTTTTAGGATTCTGCAACAAGCCATTACTAGTGAAAAGAAAAGCAATGATTAGTTCGAGTGGTGGGATTAGTACAAAAAAACAACATTGCCCTCTTTATACTACCTACACACTTTTTGCTGCATGAGAGTTGGTTGTTGTGACATTGCTGGTGCAATGTTATTAACATTTCCAATGCAATTCTGCTTAAACTGTAACCGTATATAGCATGTTGTCATGTTGAGAAAATATATTTCCGATCTATTATGTTATATTAACTTAACTCTCCCAGCGCAGTAGAATGTAAAGCAGTAACCATAACACTGCGTCAACTGAACTTCTCCATGTATCATTTACAAAGGCTAATGCTGGAAGGATTACAGACGCTACATGTGACCTAGCATTTGCCCACACACACACATCCACACCCAGAGCAGGCTTGGTTTTCCCACGAATGCTTAGAGTAAACAGTAATTCCTTACACAGACGGCGTCAGGCCGTCTCCTCTAAGTAAATTTTTGGCTTCAGCTGGCATCATGTCAATGTTCTCACCTTTTGCGAACACGCCAAAGCTAATGGTGATAAGAACTGACGTCAATTCAACAATTAGTTTTTCAATCAAACAATTAAATTTTTGTTCCTGTCCATTTCCACTGGTATGGGCATAAGCGGACAAACAAGACCAATTTACTGCTCAACAATTCTAAGCTAACTGTAATTTAACAAAGCAGTTAAATTATTTAAATTATTTGTCTTATATATGTGTTTCAAATAAGTTTCTTAAGCCGGTCATTCTTCAAAGCTTCACGCATTGTAGGCTGTAAAGTTTGCTAAGAACGATCGACTTCCACTTTCCATTTACTGAACTGCAGGAAACAGCATTGATTAAAGTTATGAGGATTTACACCCTCTGTATCACATGCTATCTTCTGGAACAAATGACAACTGTCTACAACAAGGCATACATACAATTATTGAAATCTGTCTATCCAGTGTTCAGTGAGTCAGAGCAGCTAGGAAAACATAATCCCTGTGTGATCTGCTGCATTTTTAATCCTGGTAAGATTGCAGAAATCCTGGGAGGGAAGAGGATGGTAATAATGCGGCAATCTCACTTTCACTGGGTCTTACGTAAGCTTTACAGGGATTCGATGGCTTTCCAGTCATGTGATTTCAGACTTTCTACATTTTTCTAACTTCAACTGCAATTTAAAAATAACAAATGTTATAGAAATGACCGTTATAAACCTGGTAAAACAATAGGCTACATGTGCGTTTATCTTATACACAGTCCAGGAATGTGTAAAGGATTTCATCAAGAGGAGAAATTGTCATGACAAGTCAATGTTAGCTAACAAACCAACTCCTTCTAGTGTTTAAAAAAAAAAATTATAAGATAGCTAGCTAACCAACATAGCTACAAGACAGCACAATGGGTAGGCCATTGCTGCTTGTTGTAGACTAATGTAGCAAAATGTATTAGAAGAAATGATTAATATATAAATACTGTAAAAATGCAAATCTTCTTACTGAAGCATACACACAACCACATTGATACACTTTCATAGTTGGTCTTCAAAATGATGCAGGTTTTATGTCGACAGTGAAACCTGTTTAACTGCAGAAAGCAATGTGTTGGGTTTGAACCTGCTTTGTCCCAATGCCTGCACAGTAGGCAACATTGGGCAGCACTAAAAATGGTCTCACTTTCTACAACTGTTCTACAGAGAACCATGGTAACCTACAATAGGTCCTTCAGCCTGAAGTGTTTACAGAGCATGTACAGAGTGGTGAACATGATTCATTTCATATGTTAGATCATCGTAAAAAAATTCTCAAGAACTAACCAACAAGCAAAAACACACCATGATATGATTCTCAAGTCAAGCAAGAGATTCGATCATGCAGAAAGTAGCTGTATTTTTTCAATTGCATATGACATGCCATACAGACTCCATTAATCCTGGTGCGCTTGGGCCTGCCTGTTCTGACAGGATGGTAAAGAAGTTAGTGTGCCGTTTAGCTCATTTAACACTTCATGTGTTCATCTTTCAACATTAAATCCCTTCAGGAACTGTCTTAACCCACATCTGACAACATCACTCTGTTTTTATAGGCTTTTCTTTTTTAATTGCTACAATACTGCATTTCGCTTTAGCAACAGGAGTAAATAAGCTGCACAAATTGGCAGAATCATTGAAAATAGAGCATGAAAGAAGTTACTTTTCATCTTGCTCCATCTTGGTGATCGTCAGGAAACTGCGGCTGATGCTACTTATGGGATATTCCAACTATTTCTTATGTGTTAAGCCAGAATTGTTAAATAAGTGTCATGTGATAGTTGTGAAGTGTGATGGCTAGTCAGCCTTGATGTGTTATTTTTTTTTATGTATATGCAAGGTTAATAAGATCCAGTCTTCTAGTCAGCATGAGGTCCAAAGAACATATAACTGGTT
Source organism: Silurus glanis (assembly GCA_014706435.1). Taxonomy (NCBI): domain Eukaryota; kingdom Metazoa; phylum Chordata; class Actinopteri; order Siluriformes; family Siluridae; genus Silurus; species Silurus glanis. Next base: position 3,678,967 of record JAAIIK010000090.1, on the reverse strand, counting down.
AATGAAGTTGCTGCTTGTCTAAATTAGCAGGATGTCACACGTTAACACCCAGCTAATTAAGTGCCTCTGTTTCTTGCTAAGTGACCTGCATGATGCTAAACACCACACATTACAATCTACATTGTACAGCTTGATTATTTTCCCCGGAAAGACCAGGTTTGTACAGAATATATAATGAAAATAATGGATATAATGGCCAGATTGGCTTGAGATCCTTAATAACCACTCAACACAACCATGGCAAGCAGAAAAGCATTTCAAAATGCAACGTAATGCAGAACTTCTCCCGAATGACCAGTTAAAGAATTAAAGCACACATCCTGGCTGTGAGTTTGTTTTTCTGCCTATCTCTCTGCCTGGATTTAATTTATACCTATGCTAGCAAAACTGTTCCAAACAAGGAAAAACAGGAGCTGGGAAAATTGCTGCGTTTGCACCAGACATTCTCACACAGTCCATGAGTCATGCACTTTTCACTGTTATTAAGGCCTGGTGCTTAAACACACCCCTCGAGTCTCTCATTCGTAGCCTGGACTCATTTAAAAACATTACCCTGGAAGTGTTTTTACATCTTCTCACTAGAATCAGCTAACTCAGCTGCCTAGGGGGTACAGCACGGTGTACTCAACACTTATTTACATTGTTGAACTGGAAGGCTAAGCATAGCCAGCAGTGGCTAGGTCAGTTTTATTAGACCTGTAATATAAGATCATTAACTCTATAATGAGCAAGTTTTAAAAAGAACTGATATGATTTTCGTTTTTGTTGGTTTAATTCCATTTTTTTTTGTATTCCTGTTTCTGCATAATTTGTACTTTTGTTCTACATAGAAAATATATTTAATATTTCTAATTTTTTTTAATTTTATTACTTTTTTTTTAGTTTAGTTTTTCATTCAAGATTCTTTAACTTGGCAAAATGGCTATAAGCTGAGTGCTTTATGGTTCTGTGTGTGTGTGTGTGTGTGTGTGTGTGTGTGTGTGTGTGTGTGTGTGTGTGTGTGTGTGTGTGT
>JAAIIK010000090.1:3639178-3665784 GCA_014706435.1 Silurus glanis | reverse complement strand
ATGCTTCACAGGATGGCTCTTAAGTTATTCCTGGCACGTTCCAAGAGCAACCAAGAGGCCAAGAGAACCATTAAACATGATGCTACCGTCTACATACTTCACATTATAAATAATTATGCCAATGATGGTTTTCTGCCACAATTTCCCAGTAATGGCTATGCGAACATATGCGATGTCATGGCTATGCGATGTCATTTATTGGAACATAAATGACATCATCCTAAAGTCCATTTCAGATCAGTAACTCTACTGATGTTGATGAATAGATATGCAAGACACAGTATATAACATATACTACATGTAATTCATGGGTCTAAGTTCAAAGATGTTCAAATGAATATATGAACATTTAGGTGAAAATGACAAAACTGCACAGCTGCAAAGGTTAATCAGGATCAATAACATTTTCCAAAAGTCAGCGTGCTTTAATAATTATATATAAAATACAAGCGAGCGCTTTTCCGGGGCATTTAAAGAAAATGAAAGAACACTAAAGGAAAAGCCATCACTCTTCATCCACTTCGTATTTAAAAGCCTCAGTGGACTAATCTATTCAATCCATTAAAAAAGGGGGGGTGGCAGACAGAGGCAGGAGCAAGCCAGGGGCAATGGCCACGGAAAACAGGCGTACAGCGCTGACATACAGTACCTAGAGTACCACTGGTTGACAGACAAAGCCAGCACTCAGTCTCTAGCTTAGGTACGTCTTCAGGAGCGGGAGCAAGTGCCGAGGGAAATTTGGCCGATTTGATGATGTCGTCCGCAGAACTGCTTTCGGCTGTCAAGGCAGCCGGATCTAGATTGTAAAGCAGGGGGGAACTAGGATTTAAGAACGAGGCTGGCCTAAAGATCATTTAATAAATACTAGTCTCAGAGATGTATACAGCAGCAGGATGGGTGTGATCATTATTTTAATAACCATAACCTTGAGCTGGGATTTTACCAGGAATGCTGTTGCTAACTCATGAAAACAAGCATCTAAACATGTTTAACCTTGCATAAGTTTAGAAGCGAAAGCGTTCGTTCCTACCAAGCAGTTTGTAGATAGGTGGCTTCCTGTACATGTTGACGCTCTGATCTGGAAGATAAAGATTTGTTTTAAAGCTGGACCTCCATTACTAAAGAGATGTACTAGCAATAGATCTGCCATGCATCATCATAAGACACAGTAGAAAAGAAATAAAATGGTGTCCCTTAAAAGTGAAATATAAATGCAAAGATTCCTTAGTTAACACAACACACAAATCGATCACATAGACACAAAATAGAGCTTGAGGACGACACACGCAGTGAAGTAAAGCATTATGATTGGACACACAGGACAGGAGGAGTCGCATCACATCCTCAATACTCACTACCTGGCAGATGGAAATGTTTCGGGGTCAGGGGGAGAGGGGGCGTGCTGGCCCCAGGGGAGCTCCGCCCACTGGATGGCTCAGGGCCTTGAATCAAAAAGGTCATAGGTCAACGAGGATGGACGTTTAAAGGCCAGAGAGATGTTTTACGATCCCTAACAACCCAAACAGGTGAACTACTATTTGGAGGCACTCTCAGGCCCAAAAAGCAATAAGGAAAATTTAGGAGATGGAGGAGGATTGTGTGTGAATACAGAACAAAATGCTAGAAGCAGATTGTTCAAATTGATTAGATATTAGATGCTGCAAACTTTAACATATTCATTCACATTGATTGATTTTTAAATTCAATAATAATTTACAAATCTATTTTTGAATTATAATACACAGATCAGGCATACCATTATAACATTATGACCAGTGAAGTAAATAACACTGATTATCTCTTCATCATGGCACCTGTTTGTGGGTATATTAGGCAGCACAAAAAATTTTGTCCTTAAGGTGGATGTGTTAAAAGCAGGAAAATTGGGCAAGTGTAAGGATTTAAGGGAGTTTGACAAGGGCCAAATTGTGACGTCTAGACGACTGGGTCAGAGCATCTTTAAAACTGCAGCTCTTGTGGGATGTTCAGTATCTATCAGTGGTCAGTATCTATCAAAAGTGGTCTAAGGAAGGTACAGTAGTGAACCAGTGACAGGGTCATTGATGAACGTGGGGAGCGAAGACTGGCCCGTGTGGTCTGAATAAACTGACGAGCTCTGTAGCTAAAACTGCTGAAGAAGTTCATGCTCTTAATGCTCGATGGGTCAGGACTATTTTGGTGGCAAAAAGGGACCGACACAATATTAGGCAGGTGGTCATAATGTTATGTCTGATTGGTGTACATTATATGTTTACAATAAGCTGTAAACACTAAGAAACCTGAGGGAAAAAATAGAAACAGCTACAGGATGGGGTGCTAAAAGACATATTTATAGATTTTTAAAAACACATTTACCTGTAGTGTATATAGTACAGGATTTTTTAGGTCATATTTTCTAATAGACATCAATATATACGTTTTTTACTTAGTCTCAGTTACTTTGTGGATCATAAAAATACATACTTGCTTATTACACTGATTAGCTAAAATCTTGCTTATACCCATAATGCAACTGTCCAGCAGAAGGCAGAAGGTGTCTCACCTGGCCGGTGAAAGTGCTGGGGCGAGCGACACATGGTCGGTGTGTAACAGTGGCGGTTGTAGATGGGTGAGCCGATAGAGCCCTGACTTGTCGACCGCTGCAGGCTGTGACCTCGCATGTCATAAAAACTCTAAACACACACACACAAATCGTGGAGAATCACACACAAATGTCTGTAAACTTATTAGTGCGTGTAAAATATTAGTGTGTGGTGCTACATAGACAGGTACGTACATCTGCAGACGGGATAGGAGACATGGTTCTTGGCGTCTGAAAGATTACAAATAAAAAAAATTAAGACACTTGGATAGAACAGCATATGACAGTACAAATTGTGTTTTTTTGTTGTTGTCTAAAATAGTAATTCTGTGCAGTGTTGACAACTCAATGATGCTTTAGAGCTTTTCAAGAGCAATATCACAGATATTTTTTTTTTTTAAAACAGGGTGGCTATAAGCTAATTAGCTGGAGGAGTTTGAGTTTACAGCACTGAACTGAGGATGGAGATAAAAGCATGAGAAGTAAACGGAACCCATTTAGGACTCAAATGGATCAAAACATGCTGAAACATACAAACTATACTAACTACAAACACTCTTGTGGCATGGAGGTGACACAAGCAACACACACGAACACGCATGCAAATGATTTCATTGATGCTACAATGAAAGCAACTGTGGCTTATAGGCAGTGTGACAGGGTAAAGGTCACATGTCTAAGCCGTCTAGCCGGAGCACGACTTACTCGGTCGTCTGGCATGGGGGAGCGCTCGCGCCTCAAGGTCTGAAGCTGTTAACAAAGTGTAGGGCCCAAAAGTCTGAGTCCACTATCAAGAACTGCTTTTATTTCATCGGGTTATGAAAAATTCACGAGTTTTATTTCGACAATTAAAGAACAAACAAAAAAAAAGAAACAGTTGCGCACTAAACGACTAATTTGTCAAGAAATAACATAACAATAACAAGAATATCAGATAACAAATATACATATAATTGGTGATAATTAATGAAATAAGAGCAGTTCTTGTTATTGGACTCAGACTTTTGCACCCTACTGTTAAAATAAGGGAATATAGTTTATATATATATAGTGCAATTGTGAAGTGCTGTTGACACACACACACACACACACACACACACACACACACACACACACCCTCATCCAGACAAATACACAATGTGTTCTTGGTGGTGTTACCTCGGCCACACTCTCTCTCTCCTCCATCTCGTCGAGGGACGTGGTGTAAAGTGGCTCGTAGTTGATCAGGTCAGGACGTTCAATGTCATAAATGGCTTTGACTTTGGGAATGGCGGCGAGATCTCTATAATCGAGGATCTCATTGTCTACTTTTGCCTGGAGGTGAAACACATTGTAAAAACACATCAAGAACAGACAGGGCGTGATCATGACATGACTAGTATATTACGTATTACAACACGATTCTGCTGCAAGGACAAAGATGTGTGATTAAATCATCTCACAAAAAAAAAAAAAAAAAGGACATTTTGCCAATTTACACAAGTGTGCGTGTGTGGGTGGGTGTGTATGTTTGTTTATGATCGGCAGCACTTACATATATGGTGTGACCCGGTGAGCCAGGTATGCTTGAACCAGGTCTGGAACACACACTCTCAGATGAGGAGCGTGTCGGCTGTGGAGTGAACACAGGTTTAGAACCAGCAGCCACACACACACACTCACTGTCAAGGCCTGTTCACCATTTACACTACGATTTGTTAATGGAATACACACCGACAACGAGCGATGTGATGTCTAGTAATAATCTGAGTCACTAGCAGATGGGAAAGATACCATATAAACCATTTATTAGTAAAGAAATCGAATCTTTAACTGCTTCACTGGTTCACAAGCATCTCTATATCTCTGCATTCACCAAAACGTTTCATGTAGTTGCTAATTCTGTGCTACTAAAATAAAATTAGATCATTCATTATTTAATTCGAATGTTTGTTAATGCATATTTTTTTTTATTTTTTATGAAATGCTCTTAAATGAGAAAAAGTTGAAAGCTGAATAAAGAAAAAAAATGGCAGCGCAATCAAGGAATCGCCTGGAGTCATAAGGAGTCATAAGGAGTCACAGAGGGTGTGGATACAGTAATACAGGAACCCACCCAAAGAAAGATGATCAGTTGTGGGAGAAATAATGAATGTAATTATGAGAAAGGTTGAACATGACTTGATAGATTGATGGCCTACAGTGGAGCTATTATTTTAGGTAAATACGTATCTTGTCCAAACCTGATTCCGAACCACAACTAATGTGAAGCGAGGACTGTATATTAACCTTAAATACCACAGAGTCCAGAGGTCAAACAGGTCTCACAGGCCTGAGGTCAGAGTCTACTATGAAAACATTATTAAAAAATAAATAGAAATAGCACTTCTCAGTGCTTTAAAGTACAAGATAGAACCATTAGATAATAAAAAAAGAACCCTTGATTAAAAAAATAGGTTCATGTTCAAATTTGTGATTCAACAACGAAAGTGTCATTAAAACCTTTTTTACTCTTGTAATGCAAAAACATCATTTCTGGATATGGAATCTGAAAAAATAAAAACATAAAAAAAATGCTTTCAATATTCCAGGAATCAATTCTGCTCTTACACGAGTTAAGTCCCAGCATAAAATTAGCAAATACACAAAACTGATTAGCAGCCATATTAATCTTATAATGACATAAAGGCCATCAAAATGATTTCCATTCTTAAATTAATCATCTAATTTCAATCTATATTTTGAATGATTATAGCGAAATAGAGAACTTCCCATGATTCTTGTGAAATGTGGGCAATTTAACTTAGTAGGTAGTAGGTTGGGGTGCATTTTCTTCCTCAGTGACTTCTCCCATGATTTGAAGCGATTATTGGATCTCCACATTTTCTTAGCAAAATATTATGATCATAAAATATTAAATAAATATAATATAAAAATATAATATTTTACTGATTAGATCATAAAAAGTAATGTGTACTTTACCGTATAAGCGTCTAGGTTTTTCGTACAGATGAAAATTTCAATATACTTAAGTTACCTGTTTGTAAATGTAACATCAGCAGGACATTGATGGCACCTCAATGGTGAAATCACCATCATTAAAAAAAAAACCTCAGACTTTTGAACCATGCTGTATAAATCGAGACGGAAATTCTGTGGCGCAAGCAGGTGCTTCTGGATGTGACAGAATTTTTGCACGCATGCTGGCAGGTGACCGTCGGCGTGTACACATAGGGTGAACCGCCCCAAAAACTCCGATAGATAACATTAAAGGTGTAGTTTGTAATATTTCAAAAGCTTTCTATTGCAACTGTTGAATGTCTGAAGAAACCGTGGTTCAGAATACAGACAGAATTATGATCTACTGGAGCCCTTTTCATTCACTTTGTATTCATTTGGATTTTTCTGGCCCACAAATGAGCTCCATCCCTTTGCTGAAAGAAACCTGGGACACACCGTTATACATCATTTCAGCTGAGGGGGTGGGAAACGGAAGGATTTAGTGGATATAAAAAGCTTGTCTTTTTTAGAATTACAATTACACATGCAGACGGTAGAGAGCTGTAGAAATGACGAACTGCTTCTTTAAGCACGGACTACACATTTACACAGTTAAATGGTTCATGAGAATCGGGAATGTATGAAGAGCTACTTTAAAAGGCAATTGCGATTTTGATCACGGCATCGATGACTGTGTAACATGGCAAGGACAAAATGACAGACCATGGTTTTGTATGTATGAGCATTCTGACTAGCGATGATGCTCTGAACCTGGGAGCATGGCGTCAGTGTGGCGCAGCCGAAAGAAAATACAGTACCTGCCTTTCGGATTTGGCGAGGAGAGCTAGCGACGCGGGCAACAGCTGTGGAGGAAGGCAAAGTGGAAGTTGGACAACACGTTTGGGGGTCTAGATTTTAGGAAAACCTACATATGGAACCTTTCCTACCCTTATGCACGGAGAAACCTTACTGTCTTAGTGTATTGGAATACAAAACACAGAGACATGAGGACAGTATGAAGCGTGTCGGAACAGGTAAAGACATGATAAGAGTCTCACCCTTTGTCTGTCCTCTGTACTTGTAGAGCTCTTGCAGGCCGGATGCCAGACGGTCGATCCTAAAAAAAAAAGATAATGTACGCAAGTAAACAGGGTAAGCAAAGTCTCATTAAAGACTTAAAGGACACAATAGCTGGGAATCTCAGTAAACCGGTAAACCTCATGAACTGGTTTGTTTAAGACAGATGAGAAAAAAAGCAACAGTCAAATGTTTTTGGGATTCATGTGAAAGTTACAGAACCTTGCAGGTACATCTCTTCTCCTTCAGTGAACATCTGATTGCATCTGCTACAGTGAGCACAGCTGGGATGATAGTGTCTGTCACCTGCCTAGAAATTGCGCACAAAACCAAAAACGCACACCAGGTCAGATACATATATTTAGTTCCATTCATAATTTATAGTTTTTATATACAAAAAAAAAAAAAACAATACATGGCTATAATCTGATCTGTTACATTACACATATCATACAACCGATATAAGCCCAAAAGTAAACAAACCCTTGGCCTTTATATGAGTCGTCCCCAAATTGTTGCCTCCATTGTTGGAATTGCAAATGTATAGGATGTCTTTACGATTTCCCTTTCCTCAGCCAACTTCATTACCTGACTTTACTAATGCTCTTGTAGCTGAATGAGCTACAATTCCCCATAGCCATACTCCGAAATCTAAGACTAAATATGGAATACGATGCTAAGCGAGGATATATGGGTGTGATGGGCAGGTGTTCATGTGTATGACATACTGTATATGATAAATGATTGAATATTGATTGCAGTAAAAATATTGTATCAGCATGTACAATATTGCAATCTAATAATACGATGCTTATACATATGGTAGTAAAGTCTACAATAGGTTCCCGTTTAAAGCCTGGTTTGAATATTAATTAAGATCAATCCTCACCATAAATTCATATCAAGCCCACATTTCTGCCTCTGCAGAAAAATCTGTGCTGCACCTTATAGAAGGTTCTAGATTCATTCATGTGTAATGTGCATGCACACTAACATTCAAATGCTGTTGTTTCTTTATATTTACATCTCAAGTAATCACATTTCTGCGCAATTACAGCATGCATCTCCTTCCAGATCTTTGCATTCGACGGTGGAATATGTATGATGGTTTTTCCTCTTGTTTGGGTACTCACCCGCCTGAAGCTCCTAATGGTTAATATGCACTGCGGTGATTCCTAAACTCCTAAGTGCACTTTACGTGTCCTTTCATGACTCTCAGAAGCGCAAGACCCCGAAAGTGTTCACTTTCAAGACACTCTTAGATGATAAAATGCCTCGAGTGCGAGAACCCTCCTTTAAAAGATGCCACTAAGTAATTACTTATATAATTACAGTTAAAGGAAGTGCTACACGAACAAGAATACATATTCTCGACTCTTCACGCACTTATCATCACAAACACACCCATCTTTTTTTGCTTTTGAATAATCACAATCATGTTTGAAAGAAAGTGCCATTGCATGGCTGCAGTCCAAATTAACCTTGAATGAATCCCTGTCAAACATCATGTGAAGTGTAGGGCATAAGTACTAAGGGGCGGAGTCAGTTCATCCTGATAACCAATCAGAGAGAAGGTGTTGGCAATGGTTATTATTTTCCTGAAATATTTTTTTTTTTAATGAACAGAAGGGAGAAGGATGAGGAAATCGTTCTACCTCCAGAACTTTGCCAGTGATGAACTGGTGGCAGGCTTCGCACCGCACTCCAAAATGGATCTGGTAGTCTTTCTCACAGTACGGCGCTCCATCCCTGGAAACCAAAAATAACAATATCAGGATGATTATCAGGATGATAATCACACTGTTTTGACACATCAGTGTGTATCTCCTGTTTCTCCCATTGGTTTGCTTTGCACTTGAGCAAGTTTTAACCTACGGAAGTCTTAAACCTATCGAAGTCCTAAGATCTCGTGATCACAACTTCATTTTCTGATGATCTCAACTTAATGAAAAGACAAGATCGTGATAAAACAACTCGATATGTCGTAATCACAAGAAAACAAGAAAGAAAAAATATTATTATGCATGCATAAACCTGAGATGTGGTCTTAAAAAAAAATCCTTTACTTTGCATGACATTATTCAGGTGTTTTAATCCATACAAAAAGAACACTGGAGCTTCAGGTAAATGTGCTGCTCTAATACGAAAATTCACACCTGGGGTAAATTAATTTTTTCTTTTGACCAGTCTGTCTGTCTGTAATCTCAATGCTGAGCCCAGAAAATTTAAACCTGGTGCTTAACCCACCTCTGAATACACACAACTGGTTTGGAATACCCTCATCTGTGATTTGGCCATTTTGGCAGCATATAGCAGTCTAAATAACTGAAAGTGCATGCAAGAGGTTAGAAAGTGTGTTCATTTGTATGTGTATCTTACTTGCTGATGTACTCTCCTGTCAGAACTTTGCAGCAGGCTTTACATTTGAAGCAGCCCAAATGCCACTGTTTGTCCAATGCCAGCAAAGCCTGTCCATTCTTAATGTCTCTGCCACAACCTGCACAGGCTGCAACATACACAAACACTCAACTCATAAACTTACTGTACATCTACAGATCTTTAGTTTTAAGATCCACACATAAGAACACTAGGTGGCACCGGAGTGCCACTTATCTGAGCTCTAACACACACTAAACCTAATCTACATGGCAAAACAAAATACTGACACTATTTGGACAAAAGTGTTGGGACACCTGGCTTTTCCAGCATTGTGCTTCTTTTTCTCACAAGTTGTAGGCACACAATTGTATAAGACGTCTTTGGGTGCTGTAGCATGAAAGCTTGACTTTACTTGAAGCCCCCATGCACAAAGTCAGCTCCATGAAGATATGCTTTAAATAGGTTGAGAGGAAGATCTCCTACTATAGAGTGCTGACCTCAACCCTATTGAACACCTTTAGGATAAACTGGAACGCTGACTGAACCGCAGGACTCCTCACATCACCTACATCAGTACCTGACTTCAATAACATCCTTGTGGTAGAAGAAGTACAATTCGCCATTTAAATCTTCCCAGAAGAGTGGAGGTTATAATAAGGGCAAATGAGAACTAAATGTGGACTGGGATATTCAGAAAGAACAAACATCATATTAACACATACATAACATCATAATGTTATACATTATCGGTGGCCATAACGTTATGGTTGGTCGTGTATCTTTAAATAATTGATTTATTCTATATTTGATCCTGCAACATTACAACAACTCCTAGATTTGACCTTTTTAATAGTAGTAAGTAAGTATGTTTTGATGTTCTTTATAGTTAGTGAGCGATCAAACTGTGATGAAATAGTAACTATTATTGTGTGTGTGTTTGCAGTGTGTGGAGTGTGTTTAGTGAAGACTCACTGCCAGGTCCAATGATGTCCTTGGAAGGGACAGGAGACATGGGTTCAGCACAGTATTGACACAGGCAGTCTTTTCCATTGAACGTCACTCTGTCTCCGGCAGGAAACGGCCTTCTGTGGGTCATAACAGGAAGGAACTTGTTTCATGGGTCTTCCCCAATGTAATACGCTTCATATAAACAATAGGACGTTCTCTTAAACAGTCTTAGATGTATATTGTATTTGACTTGAATATGAAAAAAATTTCATACAAAGTCAATTATGTTTGAGTCTCAAAATGATTTTTCATCTCTTACTTGCAGATGGTGCAGACGAAGCAGGCAGGGTGGTAGGTTTTCCCCAGAGCAGTGACCACCTCGCCCTCCACAAACTCGCCGCATGTGTTACAGCGAGTGCCGTGGATCTGCTGATAGTCCAGGGTGCACAGATAATCTCCATTTTTCATGAAGAATCCGCCCTGTGCCAGGTCGCAACCACACACTAACGCAAAACACAACATTAAGGCATAAATCAAGGTTACACTATTTTTTTTAATAGGTTATGCATGAATTCGGTTAAAATTTGTGGAAAGTCTTTTTGAAAAAAAAATAATAAATTCATGTGAACAGACTAAAGATCCATTAAGTTCCCTTTGGAGTCCGGTTCCTCTCAAGGTTTCTTCCTCATACCATCTAATCTCGTTTTTCCTTGCCATTGTCGCTCATTAGGGATAAACTTACATGCACTAAACTTATCAATTCATATTTTATTACCTATTGTTATCCCCCATCGAAGAGAAGAGGAACAACATAAAAGGACTTGTGTGGACAAGAAAATTGTAATAATAATAATAATAATAATAATAATGAGTTTATTGGGCGATTGACTTTAGGAACCCACAAAGTTTCCCTTTTGGATCAAAGAAGACTGAAAGCAAGGCACCTCAAATCATTCTTGAGTGTGATCTCCACCTTATCTTACCAAAAATAAGAAAAGAAAAATACAATGTGCTACCCTACCTACCTAGCCAAAAACTGAGAGGGAAAAAAAAAAGGTATTCAAAAGAAATGGAATTAGACTCCCTACTAACCCAATTTCAGTATTTACAAGATTTACATGGCTATTTACAAGATATACAAGGCTAACAATAAGATGTTGAGGTTTTCGAAGATGTTTTCGTTGGGAGTGACGAGGATGGACAGGATTTGAAATGAGTTTATTAGAGGGACGGCGCATGTAGGACGTTTTGGAGACAAGGTGAGGGAGGTGAGATTGAGATGATTTGGACATGTGCAGAGGAGGGACATGGGGTATATCGGTAGGAGAATGCTGAGGATGGAGCCACCAGGAAGGAGGAAAAGAGGAAGGCCAAGGAGGAGGTTTATGGATGTGGTGAGGGAAGACATGCAGGTAGATGGTGTGAAAGAGGCAAATGTAGAGGACAGGGGGGTATGGAGAAGAAGAAGACATGGCTATTTACATGGTTGTCTACAGAGCCAGACAAAAGGTTCAAAACACCCCTCTTCAACAAACAAACAAACAAACAAACACAAACAAAGATTCTCATAATCTCCAAACCTCCCAACCCTATAATCTAACAGACGTTCTGAACTTGTCATACAAACAGCTCAAAAACAACATAGCTCTAGTAACAGAGTGGCTCTCCTGGAAATTATGTCATGGCTTTTAAAGTGGGGAGCACCAATCAGAGGGCAGCAGCAATCAGCTTGAAGGAGCCAATCAGATGACATTTCCTATGCTTGACAGACAACTCGAACAAAGAGGGAAAAAAAAAAAATCAACCATAGGGTTATAACACATTTATCTCTGTAAAGCTGCTTTGGGACAAGTCACAGTTAGAATGTGCTATATAAATGAAACTGAATTATATTAAATTGAATTGAAGGAACCATTTGTGGAAAGAATACATGAATCATGAGGAAAAATTCCTAAAAACTGTGTGGGGAAAAATAAACTAATAAATAAATATTGTGTGGTGGAAAAACGAATGAATCAAAAAATCCCACAAAATTAGGACTACAAAAAGAATAATACATCTAATAAAATCATATGTGAAAATATAGGACTCGTTAACTAATATAAAATGTTGAAATAAATCCCATAAAAAGATCATTCTCAGGCATAATAATAATCCATAATCAAGCATTCTATTAATTTTTTTTTACACTATATAATCAGTAAATATTGTTTTTCCCCCATAAACTGGTCCGTTATTCATTTTCCCCTACTTGCGACAGAACAAGTACGAAAATAAATCTGTATCATGGAAGTCCTTGAAGGAGAATCCTTGATCTTTTTTTTGCGTCTCTATTATCGAGAGATCCCACGAGGTTACAACTTATTTAGCATCTACTGTGCTTGCTTGAAAAAGAGGCCATTGTTCTTAAAATAGGGTCGAGGAATATTCTTCAGCCGTCCCAAAATTCAGGAGCCAGCTTCATAGCTAAAGTTGGACGAGAGCTCGATGTCTGCCGCAATGTGCTTTATATAGTACAGATAGTGAGTCATGCATGTGAAGTGTGTGTGACTGTGTGTCAACAGCTACACTATACGGAAATCTGGCTTTAAGATTCGGATGTGCTTTAGGAACATCCCATCCACATTTGGTTCCTATTTGCTGGGGGCTAAAGGGCAGCTTGCCATCCATCACTAAAGTCAGGTAGTGATGCAGGTGAGGTGAGGAGGTGTCACACTCATCCCAAAGATATTCAATATGGTTAAGGTTCTTCAGGAGATCTTCCACTTCAGCCCATGGAAACCATCTCTTTATGGAGCTCATGGTTTATAAAAGAAACATACAGTTAAGTGCAAAAACAGCAAGGAAACGGCAAACCACTTGTTGTTCTGCAAGTCGATAATTAGCAATGAGATTTTCCTCATATTGCCTTGACTCATCATTCGGCTAGACGAAATCATCAGCGGCCAGGAACCAAAAGAGAAAAATAGGTCGATTAGAAAGGAGGCATCATCTCTCTCTCTCATCAATCTCATAAACATTAGATAATTTTCGGCATCTGTGAGCTTGTGTATGTAGAAGAGAGTGTACAGCACTGCCCTGTAATGCAGCATAAACACAATTTTATGAATATTTGCAATACTTTGTGGAAGCCTTCACCCTCTTCTGATTGAAGTGGTAGACAACCAATACATGGTGAAAACGTAAAGGAGAATGATGAAATAACTCAGAGAATCTACTCTTATTTCACACTACGTTTCTTACAATATAACTATAGGAAGCAGGTTACATACAGTGCTGTAGCAAGCAGGTGTAGGTGGATATTGATTTCTAGTCGGGCATGTTGAATGTGGGCAGTGGGAACAAGGCTAAAAACACCAAAGATATATGGAAAAATATCATGCCTGTATCAGCACCAGAAGAGCTTCAGGATTATCCAGGCTTACTGTCAGAAACTGACCAGTTGTGTTACATATCACTAAACCTTTGAGACCTGCTACTGTCATTACTTGTAGTAAGACAGTCCTTCTCAAATAGTGGGGCGCGCCACCCCCTGGGGGGGCTCGGGGCGATGCCAGGGTGGGCGCGTGTGACCCCGCGGAACATGCTTCTTTTTTTGCTGCAGGGAGTAGGGTTTTTTTGCACCGAACAAGAGCACACAGCACAGAGCAGGAGGTATGAAGTGCAGATAACAAACCCTTAAGAGACACCATGGAAAAATATTTAACAGGGATGAAAAGAAAGGCGGCGAGAGACGGAGATAATGAGACAAACGTAAGTCTCCCGAAAGCTAAGATGAAGAAATATGACGAAGCGTATGTAGCTCTTGGCTTCACTGTGACTACGGTGTCACTTAAAGACATTACACCCCAATCAGACTGATAGGCCGCTTGAGTTTTTTCAGCGAAAACGTGCCGAATATTTCCAACAATCGTCCCGCTTTGTGAAAGCTACTTCAGTAAACCAGCGAATACTGTTAGCATCATATAAGGTGGCGTACCAAATTGCTCAGTGCAAAAAACCTCCACTCCGTAGCAGAGGAGCTGATACTGCCTGCAGCATTAGACATGGTCTCTGTCATGCTGGATGATGCAAGTGCTGCAAAAAGAAAAACTATCCCTCTGTCCACTGACACTGTCGCCAGACGTATAAATGACATTGCTAACGATCTTAAAGAACAGCTGGTAAGTAAAATCAAAGACAAACGTTTTGCCTTACAGCACTTTAAGTCTTTTCTGTTAGAGACTAAAAAACAATGTTAATAAAGTTATTCTTAGTTGTAAGTTGATCTATATTTCTTTATTTTGTTCTTTTTTGTTTTCTTTAATATTAATAAGGATACAATGTTATGTAGAGGTGTCATTATAACAATTTTATAGACAAATTATACTATTTACAGTCGGAGAGTGGGGGGGGGGGGGGGGGGGGGGTGTATGCCCACTAATGTGTATTATCAGCTCAAGGCTCCACCCAGATCCCTGACCAGGATGGTTTACAGAAGATATAAATAAAGCAGTGCACTGCAAAAAATATCTGTCTAAATATAAAAAAGAAATGCTTGATTTAAGAAGACACAGACAAGAAACAAGTCAAATTATCCTCGAGTGCAGTAAGAATAATTATACTGTAAAACATTTCTTGAAATAAGAATGTCTTAAAATGTCTTAAAATAAGTATTACAACACTTCCAAGCAGTTGATTTAGTCTAATGAACTTAAAACTAGCTTGCTAATAATTTTTTTTTTTTTAACCATTTGCTTTTCTAAATTTGTGTGAAAAAGCTCTTAAAACCAGAGCTACTAAACTAGAGAATTGCTCTTAATTTAAGAATAGGTATCATTATATATTCTGTCTTAAAATAAAATAAAGTATTTAAACTAAAAACAAGATTACTATTAAAACCAAGATCACGCATACGTGCGTATTGTTGACTTTTAATTCATTTTAATTAAGTAATTACTTATTCAAATGAAGACTGTCTTGTAACACACAGTAGTTACGATGCAAAAACGAAGCAAAATCATTACTGGCTGCAACATAAAACATTACTACAATTGTTTTGTCATTACATGAACACTGAAAGATATTCAGTATGAAAAATCAAATTACAGAACAACTTACTAAAAAGTAATTAAAGTATTTAACCAAAAAATAATAACCATAATGGATAATCTTTGGAAAGAGTGTGCTGACTTAATACAACTGAATACAAACTCAACTCAATAATTTGCTATTAGGTTGTAAATAAATATGTTGACATAAAACATAAAGCATTTGGAATTAAATAATACTAGTGAACAAGTCCTAAGTGGGGGTATTGAGCATTTCTTTTACTGGGTAACCTTAGAACCAGTTATTACAGCTAAAATAAGGTTTTAAAAGATACAAGGCCTCAACTGATGAAAGCGCAGGTAAAATGATTAACTTTAAGCCTGATGAAGTATGAAAAAAAAGATCAATATTTTTAAAACAATCATAATATTCTTAACGTCTGCTCTTGCATAGTATTTTATTCTTAAAATAAGATCAATACGATTTTTATGGCTAGAAATAAGATTGTAAGTCTTGATTAGATAATGATTTTTTGCAGTGTGAATAAACTTATTACATCCATATCCATGATGTGCAGACCGAGATACCATTAAGGTGAAAGAAATACAGACAAAAAAAGGATAGATATCACTTAAAATCAGTACTGAGCAAAATGAGAAAGAAAGGTATAGTCTTCTAAGGAAAGAATGAACTACGTTTCTAAAAAAACATCAATTTCTGCAGACGAATTCAGATTGCTATCACAAGAGTATCAGGACTCCGACTTCCAAATGCAGGGATTTGAGCTTTATCGTTGCTGCATGTATGAATAATTTTGGCAAAGTTTGCACTTTGACAGTCCTCTCAGGATGAGCCGGCTTTCATCTCAGAAAGACCCAGACACAAAGGAATACATTAACTTTGTATTTCCAAAAATTGCAAGCGCTACACGCTCTCTACAAAGGCATCACTAATCATAAAACAGAACATTCAGTTCCAGGGTTGAAACCTGTTCTGTTTTGAGCGGCTTGCAAAACTTGAGTCATGAGAGCAAGTCAGCACGCTTGAAGGGGAAGCAAAGTGTTCTCGAATGGGGTGGATGGCACAATGTATTGCATAATCACTCACCTTTGCACATGAAGCATTTGATATGGAAGTGCTTGTTCTGCACCCGTAACACCTCGCCCTTACATGGCTCGCCACACTTGTAGCACTGGATAGAAGGCTTCTCCTGGTGGTGATGAGAGTCATGCGAGTGGGTTGCTGAGGAAACCACAGAAAAAAGGCATGTTAGCATGGATTTCGTCTTGTCTTAACAAACATTAAATGGATGTCTGCATCCTCAAGGTTTGCCAAACCTTTTATTCACAAATAAAACACAAGGCTTTGATTTCAAGTGTACATCAAGAGCAAATCGACCCATTTAAAACACAGCCTTGGTATAGCATGTTTATAACAAAGCAAAACTAAAAGACCTTGACCCACAGCTCTCTACCCCAACACAGCAACGAAATGTCAGATCTGCAACAGGAACCAGTGCCAAGCTTTTCCAATCCCCTGGGGATTCAGTGGAACACAGGCAGGCTCCAAATCACAATACATTTTAAACACGTATATATACTCGTAAGCATTTGGCATTGACACCACGCACATGTACACATGTCAATTGACTCCCAGGTGCATGACCTTCTTGTACGTCCTCAAAGATTTTTATGAGCACAAGATCACTTCATGGCCTTTGAAGCTTCTGTTCATAAATATTCATGAGCACATGAATTTCCCCACCCGTCGTGCGCCACATCCCCCAGCTCCGTCCTGTCCTGTCCCATGCTGTCTGAGCCAAAACAAAGCCTCAGGGTGGAGCATAACAATAAGACATGACCTTATCACGATCTACCAGACACAGGGCTCTTCCAAATCTATTAGCATGCAGCAAAATGTTGAAAATGAATACACTTATGTACTGAAATATAACACAACCATAACTCATTTCAGGGCCTCACTCACTCAACATCTCACTAATAATTGGCCCAGGTATTGGCCATTGGAGCTTTAGCTAAGAAGTTATTACATGGACAAAGGTTTGTGGACACCTGACCGTAAGATTAGTGATTTTTGAACATCCCCATTTACAATAATCCCCATTTGCTCTTATGTACAATGCATCTTCACGGTACAGGGGCATTGTAATGCTGAAACAGATTTGGGTCTCCTAGTTCAAGTGAAGGGAAAATTCAATGTAACTGCATCCAAAGATGTCCTATATAATTGTGTGCCTCCAAGTTTGTGCTAACAGTTCAGGGAAGAAACACATATGGCTGGAAAAATTTCCCTATACTTTTGTAGATATAGTGTCACTGTCCATAAAACATTTATATAAAACCCATGTTAAATTCTGTAATCTGATTGGTCACTGAAGACACTGGAAACCATTCATTTGAGATATATATATATATACACAATGATTTCTAAAGTATCAATTCTTAGAGTAACTTGTACAAAACTATGTTATGTATCAAAGACAACACGTATTATACTTCAAATGATTGATTCAAATGAATGGTTTCCAGTGTCTTCAATCTCCAGTGTCAGGGTCAGGATTCAGTATCCAGTATTCCAGAATAAGTTATTTATCTTCAAGGGAGAAAAACAAGTGAAGTTCTCCAGGAACAACTCAATGTAGCTGCTTTGATACTGTTTAGTCACATTTTATTCGTTAATTTCATGCACAACAATTCAGAAAATGAAGGAATGGATGTTGTTTTTAGGGTCCAGGAAGATTAGTATAGTTATAGTGTTCATTTAGTGGAATGCTGAAAGAGAACAAGAGAGATACTTGAGAAAAAAAGTCAGACAGAAAATGTCTTGATGCCTCTTGTGACACACCCAGAGATGAAACGTATTGAATTACAAATACTTTGTTACTGTACTTAAGTAGATTTTTCTGATATCGATATTTTACTTCACTATTTATTTTTCTGACAACATTTTACTTTTACCTATTAAATTTTTACACAAACTGCTGTACTTTCTACCTTTTACATTTTCAATCCAGACTCGTTTCTTTACTTTGAAGATATTTGGTGACATGATCAATATTTGTTTCTTTTTTTTTTTTTTTACTGTGCACCTTTTCAACCTATGAACTTATTTCTTGTCATTGTCAATCTACCACTGGTGTATCATTTCCTGGCTATCACCGACACAGATGGCTAGACTGCAAAGCTGACAATGAGCAGGCAAAAAGCAACAAGAAGTCTGGGGTTAATGTGGATGAGACAGAGGGAGTCAGCGAGAGAGAACAGAGACATTCCTGATCACCTGATCATCATCTTTTCTCTGCTTGTGTTCTATATGGTGGATGTTCAACCTGGATACATTCATTAGATAACAAAATTTGGAATTCTTTCATATCAATATATTCATAAGTCCAGTTACCAGAGTGACACTAAAACATGTAGTAGCAATGGCTACTTTTTACTTAAGTACATGTCAGAGCCCGAACATCTAATCTGGACCAAAAAACATGACATACAAAAAAACTTTGCTACTGCAAAATACTACTATTCCCATCCATTACAGCACATTTCCACTAAGTCATCCTTAAAGATTCGGACGTGTTCAACTCAAAGGCATGTTTTCTAACCAGAACACTCGTACAGGCTGTGGGTTTTATGGGCCGTGCATCAGCGAGGCGTTCAAAGAGCAGTTTTGGTTAAAAACAAGCCGTCTCAGGACAGCCGACAATGGACTGCACCTATAAGGAGGGTGTGTTTCCATGGTTACAGCTGCGGGCCAACCAACTAGTATATGTGTGCGTCCCATTTAAAACCGCAGAGCTGCAACGCAGCAATGGCAGACAGGCAGGATTTATAGGGGTATCTGTAAAATTGCTTTAATCAGCCATTCGGTCATGATTGCTTATTAACATAACGTTTTAAGTCTAAAAGACTTTACCTGACTGGAGCAAAAAAACGAGTCCATCCAAGACAATTTGTTCAAACTTCAAACGATTTGGAATCCAATGGCATAAATAACTGGTGAATACTGTACTATTATTTCTGATATATTTCTTTTAGGGGGAAAACCATTTTACCAACAAAAAAGAGCACTGCAGTATCTCTGACCATCGCATCAACGCACTCGAGAAGTACTCCTCTTTTTTTGCCATCACTCAAAAGAACCATCAGAGACACGCCATCATTTGAATGAAGTTGCAACAAATAAAACAGCTGTATGAAGACTTCATGATACATACACACACTCCATACTCCACACCCACACACACATCACCTTTCTTCTTGACCATGACCATCAGCAGTGGGATGAAGCCTGAATGTTAATCCGTCCCGATGCTTCAATAGAAATGGAGGAAATTGAAGATGTGAACCAGCTATGCATGAACAAGGCAGTGGGCATCAATGCAATGTGCTTCCTTCCTGACTCCCTGTGCTTCTTTCTCTCTACCTTTCTCTCTTTCCTCCCCCTCTCCCTCCCTCCCTAATTTCCTCCCTCCATCCACTGGTCCATCCCCTCCCCCTCCCTCTCTCCCTCTCTCTCTCTCTTTCTCTCTCTCCCCTCTGTGGGCTCACCCATCTCTCGCTGCAGTATCGGGGGTTGCAGGGGCTGCCATGTGACAAGACCAGAATATGCTCCACAAACACACACCTCTTAAAGGGCACACACATTTGGAGCTTAGAAGCAGGGAAGGATATTTATGCAAGACACTGTAATAGCCACATTGTATTGTTACCTCACATGCAAAATTTTATAACACACACAGAACATTAAGTAAGTGTTAGTATGTATAGTTCGCTTAAAGTATCACTGTCATAACCTATAAAGGGTTTGTGATTTTTTTTACCATTAACATTAAATCCTGTAAGTTTTACTTTAGCTGGCTTATTAAATAAGAAAGACCAATCTAGTCACCATTGCTTTTGTATACTGTAGATGTGCTTCATTTGGCCCGAAAAGAATTGACCTGTATTTGCTCTGTGCTACATCCTTTTTCTCTCACAAGGCTCATCAATACCTTTTTTAGCCTCGAACAACTACACAGCAATAAACAATCAACGGATTATGACTCATCATACTTATATAATGTGGATGCACTTTTGAACTGAGCTGAACTTCAAAAACTATTCCATTAGCTGAACTATTCACTACTTCAACTTTCTCACTCTCTGTGTTTTAGAGAACTAAATGAATACTTCTGTACTCCGAATAAAAAAAAAAAAGGTAAAATAAAAATTTTATTTGCATAGCACTAGTAGCAGTGGACACTGACCGAAAGCAGCTTTATAAATAAAATATAACTATATATTTTGGCATCATAAATGAATCCCTCTAAATTGATGTATGTAATGAGCTAGGCTAGCAAAACCTTCCTGAGATGCTATAAAGAAGAAATCTTGAGAGGAACCAGAACAAAAAAGGGAACCCATTTTTTATCAGGGTGCCACCAAATGCCCATTCATTATACTGTAGTTCCATCATTGTTGACCAATCGCAAACTATTCATGGCAATTGAAGCCATAAGCCCTTGTAGCAATTACATTTGGCAGATGCTTTTATCCATAACGGTTTACATTTTTTTAATCTCATTGCAGCTATGGGGTTAAGGGCCTTGCTCAGGGTACAAGGAGGGGCAGCATGGTGCGGCTGGGATTTCAACTCACGACCTTCGAATCCAAAGACCAATGCCGTACATTAATTACAGTCCAAATCTATTTAAATGGTTCTTGAGTTTAACCCTCCACAGTAAACTCATGGAGCTGTCATATGTCAATGTGCTGTCATAAAAATAATCAAGCACAGTGATCTTGTTTCAGTTTGCCATCCATCCAAACACACAAGTAGAGCTATGGTATATAGTGGTCCCCCGGAACTGGGAACTCTAAGACCCCCCCGAGTTCCGAAAATCCGTGAATTTTGGACGCACCCCTGCAGCCCCTATGGTACCTTAGTGAATTCGTCTAGACATTATGTCATTTTAATAAAATAATGTGTTTTAAATTTTTTTAATGAAATTTGTTAGTGAAACCGGTTTCAAATGTTATTCCCAACATTCCTGAACATTCGGTCCCGCTGCAGATTCCCGCAAATTTTAAGATAATCCGCAACTTGCTGTTAGTTAGGTTCCAAATGAGATCCAGCGAATTTTCCGAGCCGCGAGTTCCGAGCCGCAAAATATAGGGGGTTGACTGTACTCTAATATAACTTTAACCACAAGTGAAAATATGTTTAATATGTACTGTTTTATTTACATTTCATTTTAATTGTGTTGGTGTTTTGATAAAAATTTTGCCTCATGAATTTTGATCGCATGAGAAACCTCACATAAGGAACAAAATGTTATAAGATTTCTATAGCCACTCACGCCATTGTCAGATAAATAAAATGTAAAATGCCATGTTGGTAAGTCATGATTTATAGGCCGTCATTATTATTGCCTCCTAAACATGGTGGTGGTTTATGTCCTGCACAACTGATTGTGATACTGAATATTATATAACTTGCTCTTTCATAAGCATCTCTTATACTTAAACATTTTAATGAATCCTTTCTATCCTGTTAATAACAGCTAATCTCTGGTTGGTGCCCGTGAAATCTCTTTGTGCCCACTGCAGTAACAGTAAACAGTAATAATGCAGGAACTTGGATTGGTAATAATGTGTATGCGAGATGGGTAAATCGATGGTCCAAACACAACCACTAATATCTGGAACAATGTATACTAATGCTAAATTACTCTAATATTGGAATAAACAAAGTGTTCTAGCATGGGCTAGCATGCTTTTGGGTTGTCTTGAACTCTAATCCTCAAGGGGTAATGGATTGAAGGATGTAGGGTCATCATGGAGCACCATGTTTACATGCAATGCAGCAAGGTTTGCATGAATTAGAAAGTGTAATTCAAACCAAATGGCACAATTTCAGAGTCCCCTGGTTGTCAGTTGTGTGAACTGTGTGTCTTTGGAATGTTACCAGGGTCCGTATGGGTTTAGTCTGTGCTCATTCTTTTCCTCCGACTTAAAAAAAAAACAAGCGAGGTTGACATGCGGGGAAGTAAAAGGATAAGGTGTTGGACTTCTGACCAGAAGGATGTTGAGTTCAAATCCCAGCTCCACCAAGCTGCATTGCTGGACCTTTGAGCAAGGCCCTTAATCCTTGCCTGCTTGGGTGTATAAATGAGATCATGGTAAGTTGCTTTGAATATGGGTGTCTGCCAAATGTAAATAATTAAATGATCAGCTATTCTAAATACGTGTTAAAAGATTAACACATGTATTGTTTCTGTATTCCCACTGTTTACCATTTTAGCCACAAAATTCACTCTGGTTACTAGTAATAGTTCTCCTTGTGCCCATTTGGCATCCCGGCAGGTTCTCGCTTGAACCGAATAGGTAAACCGTTATTATCATTTTATTATTAAAAATGGCAAAACTAATTTGCCAAAAACTAATTGGCCAGAGGAGTCTGTTCTTGCCTGTTTCTCGACAACGTGACAAATTTTTATTTTATTAACTTCAGATTAGAGAAACAAAAAAGCTTATTCAGTACCTCCACCAATTCCATTCCAAAGGTTTAGCTTCTGATTATTTTTCCATTACCACAGACTACAACAATAAATCGCTAAATCATACAGAAATGTATTTGCCTCCGTTGGTTTACTTCTGTTCTGATTATGTGTATATATTTATATTTATTAAGCTATTAACCGGATCAGTAACAATAAAGAAGGCTGCATGTAAATGTACCCTGTGTAAACAAGATACAGCAGACATATAACACACAGCTCCATTAGCAAGAAAGGAGAAAATAATGCAACCTACAGCAATACCAACACAAGTAAAGTGCATAAGAGAACCATTAATAAAAAAACGTTGGAAGGAAGAGATGAAGATGGAGCCAGAGATGGAAAACCCAGCCAAAGAACATTAGCGTCTATACTGTACTCAGCATAAAAAGTAGGGCACCATACTGAAAGCTAACTGTGGGTAAAGGATAGGTGGATGAAGTGTCTGGATTGGTAGATCATGCATGAACAAAGGGTTGTGGTTTTCGGTTGAACTGGGATAGTGCATGGCCTTTAGGTTCTTGCTTTAAAGCAACTAAATGGAATGAAATCAAACAATACCTGCAGGCATAGGCTTTGGTAAACAAAGGGAAAGTGGAAGCTCAGACAGAGTAAAAAAGATGTAAAGAACGATTTACTGGCTTAAAATATAATTGTAAAAAGGATCCTTTTGCCAGGTGGTAAAAAATAAAAATATTGCAAACACGGCTAATTAGAAATGCATGCACACCACAGTGCAAAGAAAAAAATCACTAATCATTATTTTTCCAGTAGCCAAACTTTTTGGACTGTTTTCAAGCCATATTGTGTGTTTTTTGAAAAATAGTTGGGATGGAAATTCTGCTGAGACTTGGCAATGCTGAAGAAATAACACGTTAAAAACTGAGTCAAGTGCTTCAAAGAGTTTCTCACCGTACCTGTAGCCAGATAAGCTCCATGAGTGTGATGCTGGAATACACCTTGGGTGGCATGCAAGGGCATAATCAACAAACTTTAACCACAAACAAAGTGATTGCTTACTGTAATTAATCCATCCACCCGAATGTTTTTTTTTTTTTTTTTTTTATGAGGAAACTCAGAGAGCCTAGATGCAACACTGAGAGAACCCAGTGAATCCTAAATACCAATTCTAAGATAGACTGTCTATCAGATGTCACCATTAGAGCTCCGTCAGAAAGGACAAACGCCTAAACCCCAATTGAGACCCATAAACTAGAGCTGATGGCCAGACAGAATGCATTGTTTAAGTGCCCCTGGGGCTGCATCATAAGCTCTTTGCCCTCCCTTAAGAGAATCACAGCGCAGATCTTTATGATTATCTCTAAGGATGCGATCAGATAATGCTGACATGGCATACATTTCTAAGGCTTTATGACTGGGATACCGTGAAAGGAAAAAACAAACTCTTTTTTATATGGTCAGACCCGGGCAGAGTAAATCTAAAGCATTAAGTAAACCAATCATCCACACCCAATTACTGGAGTATGTGCCAGCACTTTTAGAACTTATAGTATATAGTTGGATCAGGATATAATACAGGAGCACCAGCAGACCAGAGCGAGAAAACATGCGATACGTTCAGGATACAGACACACAAAAGTCTATTATTCATGGTATATTGCATAAAATAACCATGAATAAAATAGCATTTAGATTTTAATTTAGCCACGAGTTGCTCATGGAGAAAATTCTGCTCATGGTGAAAATTCAGCTCTCTAAACACCATAATGGACAGAAGAACAGAGCCCAGGAGCTGCATAATATTGCATTGCTAACATGAATAAATGCTGAGCAAGATCCAAAGCACTATATACCTAAAGTAGATTTTTTTAAATCTATAATCCACATATTCTCAATTACATCCTGCCAATTTACTCGAGATCGAACAAACCGAGCAGCTAGATGACCACATCAGGAGCGTCCCAAATAGTTGACCTTGATCGGCCATTATTACTTATTGTGTTGCTGAAAATGTATATACTACTAATGAATTCTAGGTTTTATTATTAGCAGTACATTTTACTGCTAAGCAAGCATTGTGAATTGCTTTTACTCCTATGTTTCCATACGCTTTCAAAGAATTTCAAAGCAACATGCTTTTTGTGTGTCTGAGATCGATCTCGGTTTAGTGCAATGTAACTACTTTCCCACATCTCATTCAGAAACACGATTCCATGTGCAAGGTGGAACACATTAAGCAGCCATCCACTACTAAAGATATAAAGCGTAACGCTTTGCTCTTCACCATTATATGTGGTTGTGCAGCAGATGTCTGCTCCAGGTCTGCATCCATTATCTCGTTATCAACTCCCCCATTTTTTAGGACAATGGCATTTTGGAACACTTCCATCCCATTACCTCTTTTCCCAAGAAGCGCTGCCCCTCCTCATTCACAAAAGTCACATGACCCTCGTTTCCCGTGTGTGAACGCTGAAATGACGCAGGGTTACCACCCATAGTAGACCATTGTCCAATAACACCTTAGTTTTTTTTCCCCTTTCATGCCACTGCAACATGCTTATGATGCCAATTTTTCCTAAATGCTTTTACTTTATCCATTTCTAGATACATTTAATGCTGTGGAATGTCCATGACACAAGTAAATCCTTTATCGCTTATGCTAAAGCAGCTATACACCACTGTTAGCTCAGGAACCTGTCTTTCTACCTCTCGTTCAAAGTAAAATATTAAAATAATTCAAAGCTTGTTATGGAAACAAGAAATTGGAAAGCCGATCATAAAGCCATCACCCAAATGACATGACACTGGAGACTCTTTCTATAAAGAAATGGTCTTCAACATAGCAAAAATGGATGCATTTATGAATGTAATTCTATTACATTTGTTGCTCAAACCATTTAAGTTCATTGAAATTGTTACTATCGAAACGATAATATATTAGAATAAAGGCTTTTTTTTTTTTTTAAGTGCATTTGAATTATATCAAAACCAGCAGTGAACGAATCACTTTTTGGTTATTTACTCATTGCATTTACTATTAAGTCATGAAGTGGTAGGGGGAGTGGTAGCCTAGTGGTGAAAGCTGTGGGTTACTGATCGGAAGGTCAAGGGTTCAAGCCCAGTATCAACCAAGCTGCAACTCTTGGGCCCTTGAGTAAGGCCCTTCACCCTTTGTGCTCCAGGTAAGCTAAATCGTCTCTGACCCCAGGTTCTGAACAAGCTGGGATATGAAAAGAATTTCACTGTGCTGTAATGTATATGTGACAAATAAAGGCTATTCTATGAGTTTTTAATTTGTTTATTTCTGGGGGTCCCCACAAAAAAAAATCCATATAAGGCAAAAACAAAAGTGGCTACTTAATAGTGCCAGAGCATTCGGTAAAACATCCAGTAATACAGCTCAGCCATTGCCATGTGTAGAGATACCAAAGGCTACCAGAGATACCTAATAACTAACTCTTGCTCCTGTTATTGTGCAATATATTTCTTTAGTCCTAAATAAAAATAGTTACATTCCTTCTACACATAGAAACATTTGTATGATGATTGAACGTATTTCAGATTTCAGACGCCTCAAAAACACTGCAATGAATGCATCTGTATTTATTTAGATATATAAGGCACAAAAGTTGTATTCAAGTAGCCAGTCGTTGAAATACGAATGAAAATAGTAGAAATGGAGTTGTTTCCCGTGCTGTTCCACTACATTAACAGTCCGCAGGGAGGAAACAAGGTTCACTGGAGATGCTGTGTTGATTCGTCTTTTCGAATTTTCCATCACATGGCAGACTCGTAAATGATGAAGCGTTTCCATGCAATAAAAGCACTAATTTAGCTACCAAAAATTCAATAACACTTGAACCAAGAAAGGGTAAGATGGAGACGAGGACAAATGCACCGGTGAGTGCTCTTATTTCGTCTCCGCTCACTCGAGACTTCCATTTAATCAGCTAGCATCAATTCTACTGCAGAGATTTAGGGACAGCTCCCAAACAACAGGGAATACATACACACACACACACACACATAAAAATTAAGATGTACGCATGCACACACACACACACACACACACACACACACACACACACA
>JAAIIK010000090.1:3623530-3639168 GCA_014706435.1 Silurus glanis | reverse complement strand
CACACACACACACACACACACACACACACACACACACACATGCACGTGCTTGTCAAGTTCAGGCTCTCGTATACACGTTCGCAGCTTTTTCCCCAGATGCCTTACCATCAAGTCCAAAGCACGAGGTGATTTTTTGGGCGTAGTTGCACAAGCCGTCGCACGCAGGCTGCTGAGCTGCACTCCTTTCCCCCATCTCTGCCGAGATGTAAACACAGAGCGTGCTCACTCACACACTCCCAGGGCGGCCTTGGCAGGGCATTCTGAGCATCCGTGCTCATCAATAATTCAGCCACGCACGCACGCACACACACACACACACACACACACACACACACGAATGCACGCTCAGAGCTACAAACACCACTCAGGAAAGTGCTGAGATGCTGCGTCCTTGCTGTGCGCGTTCTAGTGGCAGTAAGGTACAGGTAGTGAAGAGCAGGCTGGCGCAGAGGAAGGGTGGGGTTTTTACAGGAACAGCACTGCTAATGCTAGGCTGTCAACCCACCTCCATACACGCACACACAAAGCATGCTCAGGAAGAAGTAGGGCAATTGCTAGTCTTAATCTGAATCAGTATTCCAAGTCTTACATCGCAGACCTACGTGGACAAAGGAGCCGAATGTAATTGAGCAAATGTCATTATTATAGTTGGTTGTAAATCCATGGCAGTCAATTACAGTGTAAAGTCTGGAACCCTTAGACATACATCATCAGATGCTGCTTTTTGGGGGGTCTTGGGTTACTTTCAAAGTATGATTTGAAGTCATTGTCAATTTGTATTATAACACATACAGTTATGTTCAAAATAATAGCAGTACAATGTGACTAACCAGAATAATCCAGGTTTTTAGTATATTTTTTATTGCTACGTGACAAACAAGTTACCAGTAGGTGCAGTAGATTCTCAGAAAACAAACAAGACCCATCATTCATGATATGCACGCTCGTAAGGATGTGCAATTGGGCAATTAGTTGAAAGGGGTGTGTTCAAAAAAATAGCAGTGTGGCATTCAATCACTGAGGTCATCAATTTTGTGAAAAAACAGGTGTGAATCAGGTGGCCCCTATTTAAGGATGAAGCCAGCACTTGTTGAACATGCATTTGAAAGCCTGAAATGGGTCGTTCAAGACATTGTTCAGAAGAACAGCGTACTTTGATTAAAAAGTTGATTGGAGAGCGGAAAACCTATAAAGAGGTGCAAAAAATTATAGGCTGTTCAGCTAAAATGATCTCCAATGCCTTAAAATGGAGAGCAAAACCAGAGCGACGTGGAAGAAAACGGAAGACAACCATCAAAATGGATCGAAGAATCACCAGAATGGCAAAGGCTCAGCCAATGATCAGCTCCAGGATGATCAAAGACAGTCTGGAGTTACCTGTAAGTACTGTGACAGTTAGAAGACGTCTGTGTGAAGCTAATCTATTTTCAAGAATCCCCCGCAAAGTCCCTCTGTTAAAAAAAAGGCATGTGCAGAAGAGGTTACAATTTGCCAAAGAACACATCAACTGGCCTAAAGAGAAATGGAGGAACATTTTGTGGACTGATGAGAGTAAACTTGTTCTTTTTGGGTCCAAGGGCCACAGACAGTTTGTGAGACGACCCCCAAACTCTGAATTCAAGCCACACTACACAGTGAAGACAGTGAAGCATGGTGGTGCAAGCATCATGATATGGGCATGTTTCTCCTACTATGGTGTTGGGCCTATTTATCGCATACCAGGGATCATGGATCAGTTTGCATATGTCAAAATACTTGAAGAGGTCATGTTGCCTTATGCTGAAGAGGACATGCCCTTGAAATGGTTGTTTCAACAAGACAATGACCCCAAACACACTAGTAAACGAGCAAAGTCTTGGTTCCAAACCAACAAAATTAATGTTATGGAGTGGCCAGCCCAATCCCCGGACCTTAATCCAATCGAGAACTTCTGGGGTGATATCAAAAATGCTGTTTCTGAAGCAAAACCAAGAAATGTAAATGAATTGTGGAATGTTGTTAAAGAATCATGGAGTGGAATAACAGCTGAGAGGTGCCACAAGTTGGTTGACTCCATGCCACACAGATGTGAAGCAGTTTTAAAAAACTGTGGTCATACAACTAAATATTAGTTTAGTGATTCACAGGATTGCTAAATCCTAGAAATAAAAATGTTTGTACAAAATAGTTTTGAGTTTGTACAGTCAACGGCATACACTGCTATTTTTTTGAACACACCCCTTTCAACTAATTGCCCAATTGCACAGCCTTACGAGCGTGCATATCATGAATGATGGGTCTTGTTTGTTTTCTGAGAATCTACTGCACCTACTGGTAACTTGTTTGTCACGTAGCAATAAAAAATATACTAAAAACCTGGATTAATCTGGTTAGTCACATTGTACTGCTATTATTTTGAACATAACTGTAAATACAATTGAAGTTTGTTTGCCGCCATTTGTTACAGAATTGTATCTTATTTTAAGTCTTCTCTTGATGATTGGCTTTTTACACAGACAGACCAACCACCTCGACTGTGTTCTTGATCTTCACAGCTATCGTCAGCGACGTTTCTAGGCATAGACAAACTAAGCGGTCGCTTAGGGCGCAACCAGATGGGGCGCACCAGTAAGCATCCCCTGCCCCGCTGCCCTCGTTTATTAAAATGATTTACCTGTTTTTCTGCTGAAGTTTAATATACAGTATATGTTTACATACTTTAGACAATTTTGCAATGATTGTTAAATGTGTTTAACCTTTTTTATGGTTGTTGAGAATGATTATATGGTGTGGGGGTGGAGCATTGTGGTGGGAGGGCAGAGCCATGGGTGGCACAATAGGAATCTCAACAAGGGTGCCAAAAAGGCTAGAAATGGCCCTGGCTATTATGAAGGGCTTTTTACTTGTTCTGCCACAGCTGTTTTTGGTGTTCCTAAGGTCCTAAGCTTTTTCACCAAATAGTACACCAAATCTGGACTTTGGACTTCATATTGAGTGATAATAATGACGGACTTCAAAAGCCATAATGTAGACACTTACTCTAAATCTGCTTACTTTTACTGTATATGCAAAAACACACACATGATCGTGGAAAAGTTCTCTTTTTAAAACTTTAAAAGAAATAAAAAAGGCGACAAATATTTTAATTACTAATATCATTATAAGAAATGATCTTAAATTGTACATCGCTAGACAGCAAGCTGGTGTCCAAGTATTTACAGACTTGGGAGTTTGGTTTTTATTAAGAATTGATTCCTTGTTTCTTCATAACAGAAACCCAACCAACCTCCATGCTCTTCTCAGATCTCCAATTCCACTAGAAACTGATCCACCAATAAATTTGCCTCCGGAAATATCACCTTGCCATATTCTCTGGCTCAATCTAACTGGTTTACAAGACTGAATTATTACCCCCCCCGTTTTTTTTTTTAGACAGCATATATGAAAAATTATAGATATAAATAGACATACATACATAATATACACACACACACACACAGTATATTAAGGCTTGATAAATATCTGAAAAATATCCACACTTACATTTAAAAATATATATATTTTTTGAAAGCGACACTTTCTCACAAATGATACTATGTTGCACAAGATGAATTAGAAATGAAGACTCTTTTTTACTGCTTTCTGCAATTTGATTGTTCCTTGTGAAGTTCCTGCCAAACTGATAAAGACATTATGGGGTACTTATTCATTACTTGCTATCACAACCTGTTTTCAGGAAATAAAAGATTAAACATGTCCATTCTGTTCTCATTCACCCTCACCTTCATTTTTTGCTACTCATTATTTCCCTCCACGACCACAGATCCAATGGTCATTCGGATAAGATGGACCCTTTGCACTGGCGGCAGATACATTAGAAATGGTTGATCTACTACCTGAAGTTCCTGCTTTAAGTCAGTGTTGTTTACTAACCTGCTTGCATGAAAAAAACACCAGTTTCTACATTATTGCTTAACATCTGACTTGGGCAAGTGAACCTTGACATTTCTTTAAAACAGTGATCAAAGAAGTAATCTTCTGCACCTTTGTCATGAACTACTGAAAAGCAAAACTGTAGTGTTACTGTAGTAAGGACATCTAGTGGCCTCCATGTGGAAAACATCACCTGTTCATCAGTCTTACCTTTTAGGTTCTTTTACACTGTTAAACCCTTTAAAGCAGGGGTCACCAACATATTGCCCGCGGGCACCAGGTCGCCCGCAAGGACCACACGAGTCGCAGGTGGGCCTTTTTTAAAAATAGCTCACCATGGCGCCACTTACCAGTGAGCTGCATCTAATTTTTTTTTGTTGCTATTCTTTTTTTTTAAATCTGTCCCGGATAGACCAAGAATCGGAAACCGGATTACGGTTAAACACCTTGGGCCAGTTGTTCAAAAAGTTTAATCTGGATCAAAATGAACCGGATTTGGAAATCCCATTTTTTCCTATCCAGGATCAGGTAATCCGTCTTACTTTTATACCGGTTTTTCAAAGCAACATTGGACTGGATCACCCTGATCCAGATACACAGTTTTCAAGATCACCAAATCCGGATTACCTGTGCTTTAAATCGGACAACATATCACAATGTGGGCTACCAGCTATGTAAAGAACAGGTAGAAGAGCCAACATGGGGTCACTGTAAGAGTTTTTTATTTTGAGACAAAACACAAAAATAAACATCCACTTCCATTCATAATTTATTTTATGACCCCCTCATCTGTCACAAAAAATAAAAAACAAATATACACTAACAAATACATTGTGGATATTTTGAAAACGTCTTAAAAAAATAAAATGGCTAAATGTCCAATAGTCAACAAAATAAAGAACGTTCAGGGTTCTGTTTCATCTGAGGAGGAGAGACCAGCATTTCCAAGCTTTGCTTTAAGGAGGCGGATCTGAAGTTTTGCTTTGGTTTGCTGCAGTTTGGTCAGCTTGATTTGTTCCTCTGCCAGGAGTATCTGTGCTTCTGCTCTTTCAGTCTCTCGTTTTAGAAGTAATTCATGAGCCTGTTGAAGAACCAGACCAACCTCTGGCATTCTGTCAGAATGAGGGACTGACTGGACGTATAGTAAGGGATGCAATTGTTAGACATTATTTTTGACAGGCTCATCTCTGATAATTGTTGTTTTTTTTTTTTTATTAATATATGGTGATGAATGACAGAAAAATGGAATATATAATTTTTGTTTGTTATTGAAATCTGTTTGGGGGATTATGTCATTATTTTTACTTTACTGAATATCTTAATTGGTAGCCTATGTCTACTATATCTACTTTATCACAACGGTTACAACGGTTACGCAAGTCAAGTGCAAAATATAAATAAAAGTATATACACTAAATGATACAAATGTATTATTTGACCAATTTTAAAGTTTTACTACATTTTCTTCCTGGAACACACCTTGAAATCCTACCCCCTGTTGGGATCAGGATAATCCTGTTTTTTTGGATCAAAGTTATCCAAATACTACTGACAAGTTTTGAACAACACAAATTTAAGGTTTGATCCAGATTTAAACTAGGATTGGATTCTGTGATCTAATCTGATTTCAGATTCCTTCTTTCCCTTTTAAACAACCCATCTTCAAGATTTGATCCAATCCGATAACCAGAATCCAATCAGCTTACCTTTGAACAACTGGCCCCTTGTCTTTATTTAGTCTGAACACATACAAGGCAAAGGCTTGAGGAGAAGTACGTACCGGAGTATAAACCGTAATGTGGGTAGAATCCGTAATGCGGGTAGTCCAGGGATGATCGCCAATTGTGAACCTTTAAAGGCAAACCTATCTTGAGCGCTTCCTCCGAAGGCGCAACATGTAAGTACAGTGAATACTAGTGGTAGGAAGTCCAGTAGATCTATCATGGCAACAAGTAGATCCGACTGTGAGTGAGGTGGCACCGGGACCTTATAAAGGGGAAAGGTAATGGGGAACAGGTGTAGGTGATTAGAGCAGGGAGAGGCTGAGTGAGAGTTAGAGCCTTGGAGGAATGCGTGGCTGGTGGGTCCCTGACAAAATCACACTTGCATTGGTGTGAATTTAAAAATGACAATATTAAAATATACATGACTAGATATAGATGAATATCTTTAATTATTAATAATAACATAATTAAAGGTAAATTGAGCAAATTTGTTATTTCAGAAGTGTGTATCAGACTGGTAGCCCTTCACATTAATCGGTACCCAAGAAGTAGCTCTCAGTTTCAAAAAGGTTGGTGGCCCCTGCTTTAAAGCATATTTATCTTGCTTGATGGGTGTATAGTAGCAAAGAAAACTGTAAATATGCAAGGCAATAGTGTTCTCAAGGCCAGGGTTGGAAACCTGTGGTCAAACATAGGGGGGTGTTCACATATAGTAGATTTGTCCAAAGTGAACCTAAACTAGCTTCTGAAGACCCTACCAGTCCATATGCTGGAAGTGAGATATGTTCAAGTGGTGTAGCCAGAAGGCTGGTTTATATGAATACCTCAGGGCACCGTTTACCTTACAACCAATCAAGCAATTTAAAATCTTAACTTCATGTCTGCGACTGCCACTGGCATCAAGATACACTCATATCTGAATAACCTGCTTCTGCAAGTCCTCAGCAAGGACCAAGGCGATCTATTCTATTTTATTTTTGCGAGGGCATGGTAGAGACTGAACACTCTTGCGGTCCGCCACTTAATGTGCTCGTGAGGGAACTTAGATTTTAAATATGTTCCACACATAAAACAAGAACTGCATTCGGTACACGTGCACCAATTCCGAACAAGTGTACCGTGACGCCATGTGGTGTCAAACACATTAGGGGGGGAAAAAAAAAAAAAAAGGCAATTTGAAAAGACTCTCCAATCTAAAACAGTTTTAAATAATACAAAATTCAGACTTTTTGGAGAAAATGATATTTTAATTGGGACGGAAAGTTTAAGAAACCTTTTTTTTCCCTCTTAAAGATATAAAATTGATGAAAGGTGCAATAAGATGTGTTTGATGCTGAATCACAATGTCCAGCGTACAGTAAGTCAGTGGGGGATGGGGCATAAGAGTGCAACCAATACGAGATCATCCCTACTTTAAAGGAACAAGATGGTGAGCAAGCAACACAATGATCTACACAACAGCTCAATGCTGCATTATGGCAGTGACTTTTTGACATCATGTGTCGGAGTGATGCAACGTCGTGAGAAAGTACATCAAGCAGAACAGTGTCTGGTCTGAATGAATGAAAAATAAAAACGCTAATGGAATTGCATTCGGTGGCTTTCTACTCATCACTACTCACAAAACATCACCATAAGAAGTTAAATGTAAGACTCGGACTCACAAAGAGCATAAATCGCATCCTCCACTGCACCCTAATAAGGCATATGTCACATCTAGGCATGTTAATGGTTTTTGAGGAACATTTCTGGGTCGCGTTTCGTGCAGCAAATAAAAATTTGGCAGGCAGCACCAATTTTTTTTTCACTTACAGCTTTACTATACGCATAGTTTAAACGACAATAGTGTTTCGTATGCTGATATAACAAGGTCTTAAAGCAGCAAGTTATTTGGAACATGTTTTAATTGCATCCGAACTGAAAACGATCACGAGGAGTCTAACGATCTCCAATGTTCCAAGTCTGGAGAACATCTTTTCTTTTGTTTTCATATCTAGCCCCTGCCTTATAAGAGCCTTAATACCTGGCAACCGAGAGGTTAAAAAGTATGTAAAAAAAAAAAAAAAAAAAAAAATGATGGAAACAAAATGGGGATACATTTCTTTCCTCCTAGAAAATACGTTCGCATGCATTTTACATCATGTACACATATATACAGTATCAAAGAAAACCTCTTGGGAACGTTTATGGTATAAAATGTGCAAGATGAAGAAATAAGGATCTTAACAATAAACAAGACACGAACACAACAGGACACAACTGGTACTCAAGGAAAGAAAATAGGGAAAAACAACAAGTCTTTGCATATGATTACCAAAAGAACAATGGTGTCTAGTGTAAATGTGAAATCGTACATCAGTTTGCAGGGAAAGATGTTCTGAAGGTCCAAAGGAAATCAAACTCCAAGGAAAAAAAAGTATAAAATAGGCATGTGTTGGTAATCAAAACCGAATAATATCTCAGCATGTTTATAAGTACTCACATTTGGGTAAGATTTTACTATATCTTATGTTTAATGTATTGCAAATTTCAGTGTGACTCCAAAATACTCACCTTTACTTTAGGAGCACAAACGCTGCTGTGGTGTGGGAGAAATAAAACACTTTGCTGAGTGGTCAACATCCTATCGATGATGATTTTGTCTATAAAAGCACACCCAGTTATGCTGTAATCTTTACATATTACAGAACTGATCAACAAACACATGCCTAGATCAAAAGTTAGGGGAAAAACTTTAACTGTTCCCTTAAAAACAGGACTTAATCGTTACACAAAACCAGCTTCACAGGAAACTTCAGTATTGTAAAAGTTTTTTTTCCTGTGAAATGCATAAGAAAAAGAAAAAAAGAAAAGTCCACTGGACAACACTATTGCTGGTGTACGTTTCGTTAAAAGCTGATGAGGAGGGGGAAAAAAAATCCGCCAGATGTTTTGTAATAATACTGAAACAGCAAATGTTTACCTCGAATAAATTACTGTGAAACACGTAAAAGTGACATGAACAGCTAAATCCTAGCTAAGTACAAGGCACACACAAATACGCATGGCATAAATTAACATACACACGTGTAAGGCAATGCAGCTGAAAAAGGAAAGGTTTTCCGAACACTGTCGGGGACGTGACACACGGTCCTCAGAGGACGCTCCAGTGAAATCTCATGTGCAAAACGTGCGTGGTCCGAATTAAACATTCCATGTTACGCCTTTTTTTTTTCTTTTTAACCAATGAAAGAGGGATCAGAACTGAGGAAAAATGTTATTAAGCAGGGCTGGATTTTTTGTTTTGTTTTTTTTTTTTTTTTAAGCACAGTTCGATTTCTGATCCTGAGTTATCAAAATATCAACATTACAGATAATGGTTTCGGTTGCATATGCATTATTAAATACACAAGATTATCATTTGGTATCATTTCTCCACCCCAACAAAAAAAAATTATAGAAGCACATGATCTGTTGCTGTAACAACAGCTTATTAAAATTAAACTTTCGCATTAAAATTATTCACTTTAGATAAAGAGCAGATTTTTTTTTTTTTTTTTTTAGCATCTCGTACATCAATCATTTCAATTTTGACATTGGGTATAATTTACGCTCTTTCAGAACTTCTTGGACAAGAATAAATTATAAGTGTGTTTCTATCCAAAGTGAAACGCTGTGAATTAAAAAAAAAAAAAAGCTGGAAGTCTGCAGGTTTGTGTGCAAAACCAGAGGAAAACTAAAAAAAAAATATATTATAAAATAAGCCAGAGGAACAATTAAAGGCAAATTTTTAAAATTGAACATAAAATAGCAAAATAAACAAAAAGGAAAAAAAAAAAAGGAAAAAAAAAAAGAAAGAAAAAGGTGATTTCAATGAGGGATAAAACACAAGCATATGAGTGCTACTACAAATCACCTTTCACCTTCACACCTGTCCAAGTTTTGACCTGTGGGCTTTTTCCTCCATCCTGATCTCTCCTGCACGTTCTCAGATAGGTGAGTGTAGACCCTCTGGATCTTCACAGGTTGTGGTGAATCTGTGCCGGTTGCCCACTGTGGGTCAAGTCTGAACTGTGCCATTGATGCGTGTATCCAGGTCAAAGTGAGCAAAAGTTCATGGGGATGAAGAGGCAGAAGTGTGGAACTTGACAAATGCGATGGCAGCCAGCTCTTTACAGAACTCCTCCAGGACAATGACGCCCTCCAGCAAGGTCACATGATCGACACTGTGGTTTTAAAAAAAAAAAAAAAAAAAAAAAAAAAAAAAAAAAAAAAAAACACACACACCAGAGATACCATGATCTACTGTCAACTAAAATATCATGCCAAAAAATAAAACCTTTAGGACATACTAAATTGGTTCAGCCCTTGCTGGAAATCTGTACTACCTTGATCCTTCAGGCTCCATCCCGAGCAGCCTCTTCCTCACTAGCAGCAGTTTAGGGTTGAAATCTGAAATACGGTGGATCCTCAACATCAGATCTCCCACCACCTGACAAGCATCAAGAGGAACCATTTGTTTATTAAATACTACAAAGCTCACACAAGCACCACTTAGATTTCAATGTTGTTCAGAGCAAAAACGTTGGATCAATAACGATACCCTGACGATGACGGAGAACAGGGATCTACAGCCAGGTGCGAGATTGATGTAAGGGTCCAGCAGATACTCGTGCAAGTGAGGATGGGGCAACAAAGACAGCTTTGATAGCACTGATGTGACCTGCAAGTTGACATCGTACGGCTAGAAAAGGGGAGAAAGGAAGTCAAGAGAAATCAGTTTAAACAGCTGCACTGCTCGCTGTTGTAAAATAAAGAACTCGACCATACGTTGCATAAATCAGTATAATAAGAATGAACATTCAACTGCTCATCATTAATTATTATACAATATTCAAGATGAAATGATGCAAGTTAATAAACACTCACATTAATAAGATTCATGTAAAAATCACATTAACGCTTACTTGGTCTAGGATACGTCCCATTCTGTCAAACAGCACTTTAAGGAAGTGTCCCTCGAAGAAGGGGATGTCCAGGTTACACTTCTCAATAGGCTTCGGGCTGCTGCGCCATTCCCACTTCAGGCAGATGACGCAGAAGTCTCGGAACTGGGGGCACACAAATTAAAATATAGCTCTTCATCGAGTCACATTTGATTTGTCTTGTGCTGTTTGATTGTCTTGAAAAACTCGCGCTGGAAAAAGCACTATATTAAAACTCTAGACGAACAACGACCTGAGCAGAGGTTTCACGCTGACCTGTCGGTGTGCGTCTCTCAGGTACGTGTCGTATCCGGTGCCTTCGACTTGATAAGACGATTTAGCTTCATCCGGAACCAAGCATAAGAAACTGAGCAAAGGACAAAGACGGGATTTTTAAATCGGATTTTATATAAGGCTTTTGCTTCATTAACCTCAACAGAGTATTAACAAAAAAAAAAAAAAAAAAAAAAAAACACACAAATAAAAAAGGTCGAGAAATTCCATTAAAAGTCTCAAAATATTCCATGTTCATCAAATCACAATACAGCTTCATTTCCACATACGCACCTGTTCACAATTTTGTGAACCTCCGTTTTCCCATCAGGCTTTGTGTGCTCTGTGCTAGGTGGAGGCGAGCAGCTCAGCCAATCAGGGCTCGACAGCTTGGTATCTGGAGACAGGTCTGAGAACAGCGGGTCCTCTTCCAAATCACTACACAGAGGCACAGACAAGCAACGGCACTCATACGAACACTTCAATTAACAATAGTTTTTGTACACGCTCCACAAAAATAAGAACAGTTGAGCGAAACTGCTTATGTATATAAAATCTGGTGTAATCAGGATGCCATGTGAAGAAAAGAAAAAAGAAAAAAAAAAAACTACTTTGTGTGCCAGTGCTGGATGAATAGAAATGAACATCAGCAGCCTGGAAAATTAACTAAATAGAGATTAACTGCATGCAGTTAAAAAGTCTGTTCCGACAGATTCAGCTGAAACACTAGCCGGACACTTTAACTGCTGATGCGCTCATATCTCTTACATGGCGTCGTGCGGCTGCCCGTTCTCCAAGTGCTCGCGGTCCTCGCGCTCGTCTTGCGCCTTGTTCTCGATGTAGTTGCGCTCGTCGATGTTGCGCAGCACCAAGTTGTGCAGGACATGCTGGCACGGTTTCTGCAGCAACTGCTCGAACAGCCGCAGGGTCATGATGCTGATCTGCACACAGAAAATCATTCAGTTAGCCTCAAACACTAGGACAGAATTGTAATTGCTTCCGAAACAACAGAAAGGCGTCAGTAACACAGCGGTTTTAGAAGAAATAAGAAAGGGAAAATAAATCTCTCATGACAGCCGCAAATCTAGAGCTATGACTGCATGTGTACCTCGTCTGATAGGTGGTCACAGTGCCCTATCAGCCTGTGCCTCAACGGATTCTGAGTAATGCTGGCCAGCGTCTCAGGACCGACTTCTGCTCCCAACAGGAAGCACACTGTCTCCTGCAGCAAGGCCTCCGATGTCACCTGCCTGATGATCCTGTTCAATAGTGCTGTGGAGGTCAGGATGCCCACCTCTGACCTACACACACACACACACATTATATTTGTTCATTTATAAACAGTAATATTTGTACTTTCCCATCTCCTAAGCCAACCTTAACTGCTCAGCTAATTGTAATAAAATGTATGGCATTTGACAAGCAATTAATTGCAAACCTATTTTTGTCCAGGTTTCTGTTCAATTGGTACAGTGGCCGAGAAGTGCAAAGCAAATGAACAAATCAGAAAACAAAATAAATCCAAAAACAATATAACAAATTACAAAATACAACCACAATTCAGACAAACAGCCTGTTGTACTTCCTGTATATTTTGAATAACGTGTCTCGTCCAATGAGCAGTAAGTATTCCATTCGCAAACTATACCTACCTTTTCTGGTTTGTCCGAATTGTCGTTTTTTTCTGATTTGTTTATTCATGTTCTGATTTGTTTATGCGTTTTCGGTTTTGTTAATTTGTTTTCTGATTTGTTTTACACGTCTCTGCTACTCACAGCATTATTCAAAATAATATGTATCTCTCATATTATTGCGTAAGTCACTTACGTTTGCATGAGCTGGGGCTCCATCACAGGTACAAAGAAGCGTTCTCTCACCGATTGAGCCAAAGCTGTTGCCGCTGTCTGAAGATCAACATGAAAAAAAATGTATATACGTGCTTTAAGTCCTATGGTAAAATTTT
This sequence comes from Silurus glanis, assembly GCA_014706435.1. NCBI lineage: Eukaryota > Metazoa > Chordata > Actinopteri > Siluriformes > Siluridae > Silurus > Silurus glanis. The sequence goes on along the minus strand of JAAIIK010000090.1, from coordinate 3,626,332 downwards.
TCAGGTTGTTTCCCCCCGAATCATGATTACCTTCTGTGCCTCTTTGATGAGCTGATCGCAGTAGTCTAGCCAGGAGAGGAATGAAATGAGCGCTCGCTTCCCTGTGAAAGCAGCGGCGTCTTCTTTCAAGTTGTACACGTCCAGGCTGCAAGGGGAAAAAAAATAAATAATGTAAAGAGTACATATAGGCGGTAATACAAAACAAATCTGAATCAGGAATGCATTTGGGAGAATAACCCACCCCCAGTTGACAGACTCGACAGTTTCGATATCGAGCGGGTCCATAGACTGAGGGAGCGCCTGGTAGAACGAGGCGAGGCGAGCCGTGAGCAGCTCACACAGCTCCGTGCTTTCTGTAAGCGTCTTAGCGGCTGCAGGCTCGGGCAAGCTGACCAGCAGCATCAGGCCCTCGCATGCCTTCACCACCACACGGGAGTCCTGTGTGGAGGCGGAACATGCAGTGTTATCGAAAGAGAGATTTAAAAATGATGGTGTGTTTTCGAATGAATGAGAGGCAGACTCACTGGGCTCTTGGTCAGGTTGAGCAGAGAGCTGACCAGGTTGTAATTGCTGCTGTTGTTCGCGCTGTTGGCGTGCATCTCAGCTCCGGCTCCCCCCGCAGCGCCGCCGGTGTCGCCCCCTGCCCCGGCGCTCTGCTGCTGACCTGTATCCGGAGACGACGGATCGTCTTTTGGCCTGTCAGCGTCTGACTCTTTGTCCTCGCATCGTTTTACTTTATTCTGCACACAGCACAGAGTTGCACCGAGATGCATTACTGATGTCTTAATAGAGCATAGAAAGTATTGCGTAGGTACAGACGAACCTTTTGTAGTTGCCAGACTACACACAAACAAAGCACTAGACTACAAGGTGGGATCAAAAAGTTTAGAGATTTGCCATGTTTACAAGAAAGTACTTCATTTACACAATATCACCTTCAAATGAATCCCCGTGCAGAGCAATAGAGCACTCCCAGTGTCTCTGCCGCTATGGATTGTGCTATGGAAGTCCTCTTTTATAAGCGTCAAGCACCTTCTGCGATTCTTGCTGTATCTTCCCAAGAGTGACAAAACAGAGACCTTTGAGCTGGAATTTCATATTCGGGAAAGGGGGCGAAGTCTGCAGGAGCCAAATCTGGCGAGTAGGATGGGTGCGGAAGGGAGATCGCGTTTCCAGCGAGAAGCTCGCGTGCGAGGAGAGCTCGGTGACAGGGCGTGCACGTGGTCAAATAAAGCAGACGTGTTAATGCACGTGGTCAGGATGTACACAGGATGATGTCTTTTGGTACACTGACTTATGAAGGTCGGTGTTCCCTGTGACTGTGTGTGCAGCCTTGTGCTGCCATCTGTTGGCGTGTTACAAAACTAGTCTCGACTTTCTGAAACCACCTCGTATCTAGAAGACAAGACGCTTACCTCCAAAAAGAAGTTAACCAGGTAGGGGTCTTGTTTGAGCTTGGAACAGACTATGCAGAGAAACTGGATCTCTTCGTTCTCGGTAGGACCAGCCAGAACCTCGCCACACAGACGGATCAGTTTCTGTGGAATGCAAACGCTTTAGAAACTTTAGTGAGATCAGGTGACATTTTCCTGTATTAATGTGATTTCCCTGATTACACTGTCTCTGCTTTCCTTCGGACAAATTAGTGACCCACACTACATGAGAAAGAACTTGTGCGTGAACCCAACAGTAACCCCGTCGGCTCACCTGTACAGGTCTGTGCACGTTGATGTGAGGCAGGAGCGGCTGGCGAATCCGACCCAGAAGTTTGGTGTAGAAGGTCAGGACCATCTGCTTCATACCAGGTGGACACTATGGACAAAATGTAAATAATAAAATACTCAGTCATTGGGGGGGGGGGATTTGATGCTTCTATAGAAGGAGCCTGATTCGATTACCAATTTCACAGTTGAACCTTCACAGAGGTGTTATGTAACAAGGACCATACCATTTTGGTTAAACGGGGGTGCTCGATATCTGATTTCACATAGAACGACCGTCCCAATAAGTTTAAATACAGGCTATTGTGATAATGCTTTAAATAAGAATGTGCAAAAAAATAGAGGCTTTTAATAAATAAAAAAATTTTAACGTCCGTGAATAAATGTGACACCGGCGGGGAGGGGTGGTGTCACGTTTATTCACGGACGTTAAAATTTTTTTGTAAACCCTTAGTTGGGGACACCCCGAACTCAGTCACCCTCAGGGACCATTTTACAATCTAACCAGAGCTCCAAGGTCAATCGAGAGCTAGATGTTTCCAGAAAAAGTATCCAGATAAATCCACTTGCCACTCTGTGTAGTGAGACGTACCACCACCACCGGCGAAAGAACGGTACTTACATCCGCCTTGCCCAGAGTGTACAGAGTCTCCAGGATCTTGTGATGCAGCAGGTACTCCATGCAGGGACCCGTCTCACCCGACTCCCTCTCTCCTTCCTCCTGAATCAGGATGTCCAGCATCTGCTCCAGGTGGGAAGGGATGTTAGTGTCCGTTACCGGGGCTTTATCATCTGCGAAAACAGGACCCAATATGATATAATGTGTTGCGGTTTGATTAGTAACATCAGTAATGCAGACTATATTGCGTCAGCTTGCACGGCATGGCACGTAGATACATGAACACGTCAGCTCATGCATTATTACAGGAAAACAAATATTACCTGAAGTCTCTATGTAGTAATGAGTGATGGCTTTCCAGTGGTACACAAAGTCTTCCTGCAAGGGCAGTGATGGAGCAAGCTGCAAAATATATTGGATATACATAAATATATATATATATATATATGTATATAGATATAT
>JAAIIK010000090.1:3595993-3623430 GCA_014706435.1 Silurus glanis | reverse complement strand
ATATATATATATATATATATATATATATATATATAAAAATATATAACCCAATCTTTTATCTTTTGTAATACCAAATGTGAAAAATATTTTTTTGTTTGTTTTCAAGTCAAACCTTGTATACATTCTCATTGCTAGTCAGGACAAAAGGTGTATAAACATACTGTATATACATTAGCATAGTAAGGTTGGTTCACTCTCAAATACACTCAATCCGCCTTCTTTCGGGGACTACACAGAGCATTATCAAACACCTCAACCACACTAGGTAGTGCACTACACGCAGCAGATGAGACGTTATTTGGGATTCGTCCCGCGACTCCCATATACCCGCGGCCGTCTATTAGCGTTGTTTGCTAACAAAACTACGTTTTGTATAATAATTTGTCACCTAGTGAACCAGTCATAGTTAATAACTAACATTATTAAGGTAAATAAATAGACAAGTAAATAAATAAATAAATAACCAGGTTAGTTAGTTTAGTGGACGCATCTACGGTGAAAAGCGTAGCCTGGAAATGGGCACTGGTTCAATCCCAAATTGCTCCCTTTTTAATCAAAGGGGGGAAAAGACCGCTAGATGCTCATATCCTCGTACAGCTTGCGTAGTGCACTATGGAGTCAATAAGGCGCGATTTGGGATTCGCCCCATGTCCGAACAGCTAGCTTAGGAAGTATATGTGGAAATCGATCAAGATGTCACCTAGTTGTGAGTGTAGCTGCGTGCTAGAAGTAAATATTTATATAGTATATATATAAAGTTAATTGAATAGACAGAGAAAAATATCGTGTATTCATATAAAGCTTTGCGAAGGAGTCGTGAAGGTAAGCTAGGCAGGTAGCCTGTGGCTAGTTTCGGTTAGCTAGATAGCAAGGCCCTTCTGCCCTGGGCTTTGTCCGCACAATAGAGGGGGAAAAAAAACACATGCTCACCGCTTCCACTGCATGTTGCAGGATCGAGGTGAATTTGGAGAACATCTTGTTCTTGGACTGGACGAGTTTTTCCCGAGAAGACCGAGAGAACTCCTCTATCTTCTTCTTTCGGTTTCCGCCGCCGCGATCCAGATTGCAGCTTTCATAAAGCAAGCTCTTACGCAAGAAATAAAAAACGAACAGAACCCGAAAATACTGGGAAAACTTAGCGTCTGAATTCCAAACACGTGTTTATTTCAGTAAACATCCCCAATAAACACAACTTCACCAGCTAAAGCCACCGTGGCGTTTTCATGGCCAAAACCAGGAATCAATCCTATTCGAAGACACCAGAGGACGCCAGTGAGGTCACAAAGCGCTGTTGTCAGCGTCAGAAGGGTACATAATGGCTCGATTCCAAATACCTCTACACTACCTATATTCGTGCACTATATAGGGTGGTGAATGATAACTTGTACATAGTAACGCACTTCATATCAAATATAATAAACAGTTATTTGGGATTCGGCCAATGAATATGTATACATATAGGAGTGTAAAATAAGGCATGATTCGTGTTTCATTGTTTTTCCCTTATAAATCAATATATTTTTATTTTAAAACTTTATACATTATATTATAATGTATGTATATTTATGTTTTCTATGCTTTACTGATCTTCCTGCCAGTAATCATCATGCAGTTCAGCTTCAACCTGTAGATTATATAAAATGAATTTATTTTCAGCAATAAAAAAAAAAAAAAATAATAATATAATCATCAAAACAGCATCAATTTGCACCCAGATTTTGAGGGAACTCTGTAAATAGTTTCAAATATCTTGGAGAACTAACTCTGGATTTTCTGTGGATGTAGTCTGCCTCAAATCCTTAAAAAAATCTCTCCAAAAATCTCTTGTTCAAACTTGTAAGAAACCTCCACCATATTTCACTGTTGCCTGCAGACCCTCATATTGTACTGTAAAAGTCTGTACATATTTTAGATTTTGACTCATCAGTCCAGAGCACCTGCTGCCATTTTTCTTCAGCACAGTTCCTATGTATTCTTGCATAGTTTAGTTGCTTCGTTTCCATGTTAAAGATATGGCTTTCGGGCAGCAATTCTTCAATGAAGACCACTTCTGGCCAGACTTCTGCAGACAGTTCACTTGTTTCCACCAGTTCTTTACTGATGGCACTGCTGGACATGTTCCAGTGTTGGAAGGAAGGAAACATGACGTGTCTTTTCACATTAAGTATCTGATACATTAAGTTACCTTGGCCGACCACCGCATCTACATCAACATTCCTCAACATTGTTTGATTCTTTGCGGTTCTTCAAAATAGCTTGAACAGCACATCTTGAAACCTAAGTCTGCTTTGCAAACCTGCTGATGCAGCAGAACTGTCCTGTGTCTTGTTGCTGTGACTTAACATTGTCTTCCACAATCTCAACTTAGAAGCAGTTTTGCTGTTCCTCATCCAGTTTGAAGCTCCTACACTGTTTCTGTTTCAGTTAATGACTGTTTCAACCTACATATGACATTTATGATAATTATAATTATGTTTGAGTGTAAAATAATGCAGAAGTTTTTTAATTTTTTTTTATTTATTTAATAAACTGGGTTACTTTGTAGCTACAGGTCATTACCACAGCATTGGCACATCACTGCTATTTATATTTATTATTTTTTTTACATATATGTGTATATATATATATATATATATATATATATATATATATATATATATATATATTTATTTTTTTATTTTTATGTAAATATCACCATAAAATCTCCAGATTTTTTTGCATTATTTGTGCACTTTTAATTGGATAAAGCAAGAAATACTTTGGTGAAATTGTAAATTTTTGTAGTAATTAATTGTTGTTTAGATAGATTGCACGTGTCAACAAGCTTCCTGTTGTTTATATAGTGCCCTAGGTAGGGCGCACTAGGTCACGATTTCATACCTTACATAGGTGGCAGCTACATAAAACACGGTGTTATTTGGGACACGTTCATTGCGATTGGTCGGTTGGGTGGTTTGGGACATGGGCGGTGTTTAAATTCTAACTGCGTGTCATTCTAGTGAACTAGGGCGCTACGTACAGTAAAGTAATGGGATGGGATTTAGATTAACTCTATGTAGGGAGGAGGCAGTGTTTGAGGATTAAACCCGACGCCCCCTGCCGGCCGGCTCGCGCTAGTACAGCTTGCTTGCAGACGCAGGTAGCGAGTGGAAGAGGGGGAGAAGGAAAAGATGTCCGCCGTTCCAGACGGCAAGAAGCTGGTGCGAAGCCCGAGTGGACTGCGCATGGTCCCGGAGAACGGAGCGTTCAGCAGCCCGTTCTCGCTAGCCGAGCCTCAGTGGGTCCCGGATAAAGAGGTATGAGGCGAATTAGCCTCGCACTCAGTGCTAAACTTACCTGGGCGTTGTTGTTTTGCTAACTCTATTTAGCAGCCTCGGTTCAATCTCGCTTTTCCACTCGGAAACTTCTTCTATATATATTATTATAAATTTTTTTGTTGACAGGTCTTATTTTATAGCTTTGCCTTTTAAAACGAAAATATAATTAAATACGAAAACATTTAATAAGTAAGTTCGGGCAGCTAACTCTTACATTAAGTGTTCTCCGAATCGATTATTCCGGGTTAAGTTGGTGTGGAAATGACTAAATAATTCGACAAACTCACACGGGAATTTGTTTGTAATTTTATAAGTCAGAGTTTATCACTGAAGTGAATAAACTGTTGCAGTGTAACGCAGGCATTTAAACGGCGTGTATTCAAGCGAGGGCTTCTGCGCATGCGCATTTCGACATGGCAATGAACTCATGTCAGTTCATTCACATATCAGGCTCCATTCAGGAACATTATGGATTGTTTGGGATGAAACTGAAGAACCCAGAGGAAGAACACGTAGAAATTTGGACAGTTCCTTCGAATCTTCACACAGCCTGGAACTCTTATCCAGTGACCATGAAACTTGGAATTGGACAGTATTGGAGCATGATTGTGGTTGTGTATTTATTGTTGTGCAAAAAGTTTTTTGTAGGTGAGAAATCTAAATCAATATTTGGTGTCACCACCCTTTCATTTCTTCCTTTTTCACATTTTGTGTATTTGCACAAAGTCAGGTATTTTGTTGGATCAGAGTCAGGCTTGGTTTTTCATATGTAGCTTGAAACAATCAAAAACATAAACAGCTGTTTAGGAGGCTTCAAACTGGATGAAGAATAGCCAAACTAAGTTGATATTGTGGAAGACGATTTCACGTCACAGGTTATACACTGAAGCACAACAAAAAGACACAAGATAGTTTTATTGCATCAACAGGGTCTCTCCCAGGCATGGATTTCAAAGCAGACTCGGATTTCAAGATGTGCTTTTTAAGCAATTTGGAAAGGAAAAAAAAAAAAAAACGAGCAATTTTGAGGACCTTAGATGCAGCAGTTGACCAAGGAAACATAGTGTATCAGATGAAAGACGCATCATACTTATTTCCCTTCAACATTGGAAGACAGTGCCATCAGCAAAGAACCGGCAGAAACCTTGTGACCAAGAAACACCCATGTAGAGTCTGGAGAGGTCTGGCCAGACGTGGTCTTCATTAAAGGACCGTGGCCAAAAAGCCATATCTTTTGATAAGGCTAAGCGACTAAACTGTACACAAGAACAGAGGGACTGGGCTGCAGAAAAATGAGTCAAAATAAGTCAAAATGTGGGATGTGGCTGTAGCAGGGCAAGGTGTTTGCCACAAGGGCTGGAGAGCAGTACAATATTGATGGTTGGCAGGCAACAGTGAAATATTGAGAAGGTTCCTTACAAGTTTGCGGCTGCAATTCGCAAATGGAGATTCTGTTAGGATTAATGGTGTCCTCAACGATGAGAAATACTTTTTATTTGATTGACACCAAATTTATTCTGCAGCAGGAGCACAATCCCAAACATACAGCTAATATTACCTTAATGAAAGCTTATGTCATTAAGAAGTATCTAGAACAAGGAGCCCTGGAAATAATAGTTTTGGTCCCCACAGATCCCTGATCTCAAAGTCATCGTGTGTCTGGAAATACATGACGAAACCAAAGGATTTGAGGCAGCCTACATTCACAGAAGATCTGTGGTTAGTTCTCCAAGATGTTTGGAACAACCTACCTGTTCCTTGAAAAACTGTACTCCGAAGAATGGATGCTGTTTTGCACGCAAAGGGTGGTCACTATAAACATTGATTAGATTTGGGTTTCTAATTTTTTATTTTGTTAATTGATAAAAATAAACTGTTAACACTTCTATTTTCTGCGAGCATTCTCACTTTACAGCGCCTAAAACTTTGCACAGTACCGTGTGTGTGTGTGTGTGTGTGTGTGTGTGTGTGTGTGTGTGTGTGTGTGTGTAAAAGTGGCACTTCCTGAGTTTAAGGGTCACTGGTCTTGATGTCATTTATCTTTATTTTTAATAGTATAATTTACATACTTTTATTTCCCCCCTTCAGTGTCCAAGATGCATGCAGTGTGACACCAAATTCGATTTCATCACCAGAAAGGTATGTCATGAAAGTATGTTTAGTTTTTGCCAAGTGCACGCTTTTTGCCTGCTGCTTCCTGTTGTGTAACTTTGTGCTATTTTGTAATCCCGTGACCGTTTACATATTATTTTTTAAGAAACCCTCCCCTCCCCCACACAGTGTTTATTTCGTTGTCCTAGTTTGTTCTGTCTGCGTATGTGTGCGTTTCTAACATTGGGCTTGTTTAGTGTTATAATATTGTGCATGTATGTTCACTTCTATACATACCACATTGTGTTTGTGTGTGCACAGGAATGCACAACCAGTCATGGTTTATTTTATTCTTTTAATCTATTATAGCGGGAGATCAAAGTCTCTGGTTAATATTTAAATAAATTCCGGAAGCCTTTATATAACTGCATATAAACTACAATAGAAAAATTCTGTTGTGTGTTATACACCCACACAAGGTCTCATGACAAGGTCCAATGGATTCTTGCAGCCTCTGGTATTTATCCAGGATTCATCAAACTACAGATAATTCCTAATTTGTGCGCTCTTGTATGAGTGTAGACCGTGTGAGTACTCGTGCGCCGCTATTACACACTCCATTTGTGCGTCCACAGCACCACTGTCGGCGATGCGGCCGCTGTTTCTGCGATAAATGTTGCAGTAAGAAGGTGGCTTTGCCCAGGATGTGCTTTGTAGATCCGGTGAGGCAGTGCGGGGAATGCGGCCTCGTCTCACAGAAAGAACTGGACTTCTACGACAAACAGCTCAAAGTGCTCACTGCAGGTGAGAAAACACAAAGCACATCAGTTTGATCCCAATTTTAATACTACATATAAGATTTTAAAAGTTGTGCATTTTTCAGTAATGCAGTGTGTATGTTCTTTATTAAATTTTTTTTGTTTTGTTTTTTTATAAAACATGTAAATGCTTAGTTGAGTCGAAATTCTCTTAAATGTTTCGTAAAGAAAACATAGCTACACTGGCATTTAGGAGACTCAATGTTATAATCTGGTTTGCTGAGATCTTTTTTGCCTTTGGCTCAAAGCACTACATTTGGTGGCATTTACAGGATGAAGCATGGTGGTGGTGGTCATGTTAGGAGGGGGTAAACGTTTCCCCCTCACCATATTTCGAGATCGCTGAAGAGTGTTTGCGTTTATATTCAATTGGAAAAAAAAAGTCACACTCCCTTAGATTCTGTATTTAATTTAGTTTTTTTTTTTGGAGCTTAAAAATAAAACAATAAATATTAGGTTACACTGGAAATAAAGATCTGTGTCATTGATGTTTTTTTTTTTTTTTTTTTTTGTCTTTTCTTCTCATATGACATGGTGAGCCAAATCAAAGGTCAGTACAGGGGCCCTAGTCTGAGCATCTTTGAGCTAAACTTACGTGTGGGTCAGATTCACAATCTTATTCATGCCCACATAGTTTGAAAATCAGTTGTGGTGGCTTGTAAAAGTCTGAGATGGCATTTGAGCCATGAAAGTGCGAAGACACCTTGTTAAAACTGTATCTTATAGCAGAGATAAAGTGTCCTGATGACTGGACAGAAGCACAAGTACAAATCCACTTGTGCTCTCACAATTTAGCAAATTTCTATTCTCTATAGTTGAGGCCTTTAAGTGTTCTAATACCAAATATAATATTCAAAAGAGCAAGTTTTAATATAATGTAAATAAACAAACAAAAAAGGGGAAGTGAACCAAGGATTATGAAAAATACCCTAATTCCCGTTGTTCTAATGCTGTGCCTATGTTAGGAGGCACGTTTCTGGTCACACTCGGCTTCTCGGAGAAATCGGAGACCATGGTGTGCCGGCTGTCAAATAATCACAGGTAGAGAGCACACTCGCTCTCTCGCACACCTTCACTTTGACTCTCGCACGCCCATCTACATAAACAAGTACACGAAAAACAAATCGCTCCAACTAAATGTGTTTTCTTTAATCAGATATTTGTTCCTGGATGGAGAAAGCCATTTTGAAGTGGAGTTGTCTCGGATCTCCACAATGCAAGTGTTGACCGAGACAGAGGGCTCAATCCCTGGAGGTAACACCCAGGCCAAGGCTTTAGTCAGCTTGTTGTATTATTTTCTTATTTTATGTCAATGTTTTGTAAATGATTTAACGAGCTTCTGAATCTTAGGAATCGATTTATATTCTAAAATGTATAAAGTGCATTTAGAGAACTTGAATCACTTTTATTAGCAAACCCACACACACCCTGGGCATTTGCTCCGATGTGGTGTGCTCTTCCTGTGTTGTTTTTAATCATATAATCACACTGCTCTTTAGGGGTGGAACGGTACACAAAAGTCGATTCGGAACATACCCTGGGATTTAAGTCAAGGTTCGGTTTGTTTAGTGAGAAGAAATGCAAAGCAAAAAAAAGGCTTGTCGTTCTTTATTAACGCAGTTTTTATCAACATTTGTGAACATCAGCAGTTACAATTGAACACAATTTTAAATAAAATGCCTGTTCGGTTAAATAATATATAAAATAATATTTTATAAAAATTTAAATAGAATAAATCAAATTAATGCAATACTATTTTTATTATATTGATTAAATTGAGTCATCAAATAAATTGGCACAATTTAAATTGATTAAATAAAATTTAATAAATGGAAAAATTGCATTAAATAGTTTACATATCCAAGACCTGTGTGTGCATGTGTTTTACATTTAATGTGTAATTTCCTAAAGTTATGATCTACTCAACTGTTCTAATTATTTCAGCCCACTTTTTAAAAAATGTCTTTATTCCCTCCATCCTTCATTCATTCACTCCCTCGTTATGCGGAATTATCAGGATTTTTCATTTTAAGAGAAATAATTAAAGCCGGAAATAAAACGCTAAAGAATCCGTAGCACTAGCTAGATTATAACAATGTTCCGGACGTAAAAAGGATTGCATGACCGAAAGCCCTGTACCGTTACACCCCTACTGCCCTCGTTTCTTCGTTACTTTTGGGTTGTTTGACATTTTACATCTAACAGCTGTTAAAGCCGAGTTTACTGTGACACATAAAGGTTTATGGCAATAGTGTAATGGTTTTTAAAAAATATGTGAAAGCGGAATGGAATGTGAATACCGTTCACTTTTTTATTTTTGCATCTTTTTAATTATTCTTTTGCACAATATAAAAAATAGTTTGTCAAAGTTTGATGCAATTTTAATGGGTTCTCTTGCGCCCTCATGTGGTATGTGAATGAAGTGCAAGCTAAAAAGATAATTGCAATACAGACTTGATTTGGATTGTTTACGTTTTAAAAAATAGTGTATACCCACATGATTACACAAAGTCATGAATGCACTGATGGCTGTGTCAAGGTTTTGCGAATTGAGATTAAGTACCGTAAGGATGTAAATTATTTTAACCGTCCAGTAAAAGCCTAGAAAAGCCTATAAACATTTCCTGTAACATTTTGTACTTGCTTATTCTGCCCAATCTCACGTTTGGGGGGTTTGCCAAAGAGAGAGTCCACAGTATTGGTTTCTGCATTGATAGTGTAAAAGTGAACTGGGCTTTCATGCAGTTATTCATCTCAAAAAGTTATGTTTCTGTCCTGTTTCAAGTGAATGAGTCGGCACAATCTGCCTGGTTTTACTGAAATGCTGTGCACTCACTGCATCACGATCAGACAATCTGTAATGGGTTGGGTGATATGGTAGCAAAATACTAGTGTTGCATAATATTATTGAACCAATTAATAATGTTTTGTTTCTTATTTCGTTATTATTGAACAGTCTAACGTCAGTTGCTTCCAGTTTGTCTGTGATTTATTGAAAAAGGAAAGATTTTAGAGCAGCGTACTGCAACATATTTGCTCACATTATCAGTATGATTTTGGTCTTATGACCCTGCCCTAATCTGTGTCATTAACTCCTTCAGGATTTACATGATGCTGAATTTACACTAATGCTGTGTGCACTTCTTCACAGGAACAAAGAGCTTGTATAATGTATTAACATTTCTTGCGCTTTTTTTTTTCTGTTTTGTTTTTCTCTGGGCTGCTTGATGCCTTGTTTCTTTTCTGGGCCCAGAGAATGATATTCATACTTACACCACTCTGCTGGACAGTCATTATATATCTGAAGGTTAGCATCTATCTATCCCTCTCTCTCTTTCTTTCTTTGCCCTTTACTTCCCAACTCTTACTTGTGTTTACTGCTCATAAAGACAGTTAAGCGTGTGTTGTGGATATCTCAGCATGACTTGCATGGTATAAATGATGATTCATCAGTGTTTGAGCACGAGTTCTCTTCAAACCCATTATCACGGCAAAATGTCCAGTGATTCAGTAATAGGTCTGGTCTCCTAGACCATTTCCTCCCTCATCAATAATGCACTTGAATAAATCTTTACCACAGGGTGTAGCAGCAGTTAAGATGTGTAGGAAAAGAGGGCCAGAAAAAAATTTCCAGGAATAACAAATGTTACACAAAAAAACAAAAAAACCCCACAAGAATTGGACCTGGAATGTTTGGAAGAAAGTTCTGTGGACAGATGAGTCCATATGTGACTATGTAACAGGAGAACTTGTGTAAGACTGGAGAGAAGATGATATTAGACTGCCTGGAGGTGGAGGTCAGAAGCTTAACGGTTTGTGGTTGTTTTGGAGCCTGGAACGTTGGAGACGTATTCCGGGTGAAAGGAATAACCAATTGTTACTATTCCATACTTAAACACCATGCAATTTCATCTGGACTGAGGCTCCTCTGAACCGACTTCATCATACAACAAGAGAATTAATCGACGTGTATGTCCAAGCTGTGTCAGTTATTTAGAGAGCAAATAGTGGACTGGAGTGTTTCTCTATCATGGAGTGGCCTGCTCAGTCACCACCCCCAAAACCTACTGAACTGCCCTGTGATGAACTGGATCACAAGGTCAGAAGAAATCTCCCATTAGTGAACACCACCATTGCCAAGTTTAACAAGAGGCATGGCAAAGTTATTTCAGCTGCATGTCTGGAGAAACAAAAAGTCAATGCTGAGTGTCTAAAGCTTTTATTTACGCCAAGGGAGAATTTTATTTTCATAAAAAAGTGTACATTTATGTATTGGTTAAAGTAAGTCTTTATACTGTGCTGTTATTTAGCTTGCTGCATATAATCAAAAGGAGGTCTCTCAAAAACCAGAAAAGACTGGCTCTGTACTCCAAAAGGTTTATTTGCCGTTTTTTTAATTGCAAGTTAAACCGCACACCTTGATATTGGGTTGTACTTGTCATCCAGTAATTGTTATATCAGACATTTTAGACCGATCTTGCTTAATTTATTTATTTGTACCCCTTATTTATTTACTTGTTTTTAATATTCACATAAAATAAAAATTCAGGACAAATGGCTCAGCTCTGAACTCTCGCACAGGCGGCGTGTCCCGTGCCACAGGCATGATGCTGCACTATAAGCCGCCTGGCTCACAGGACTCTCAGCAGCTCCGCATGGAGACGGCCGACGACAAGAAGAACGCCGCCTCCTGGCTCGCCGCCATGCACAAGGTAGGTGTATTCATCTGGATAATGAAGTGTTGATCTAAAACGAAATGTTCATGTAAATGATTGTACAATTTGTGAGTACAGACCATGGCACCAGTTGCATGCTGTGTCTTATTTTTAATGCTCTGAATATATTTGGTTTTACACTTACGGGTTGTAGATGGTAGAAATGACAGGGTAACAAAGTGGAATTAGCACTTGTCACATGCTACCATGTCTCCCCTTCAGTTTGATTTGTTGAATAATGTGTTGTGAAAAACAAAAATAAATTATTGAAATGAAATTATGACCTTTGAGGGCAACTCCAGAATTAATGGCACCTTTAATGGCAAAGACACTTACCAATCCTTAGCTCTGTGTTTTCTCTTATGTAGCTTTATGTTGTTTAATTTAGCACCAGGGTTCTGGAGGAACGTTGTCTCATTTTGCTGTGTACTGCGTCAGCTATATAGGTTGAAATGAGAATAAAAGCTTCTTGACTTGAATGAACAGAAAACATACAAGGAGTCATTTTTAGTGCTTATACACATGGGGGCGCTGCTATAATAATTATTATTATTATTATTATTATTATTATTATTATTATTGGTAGTAGTAGTGATGGTGCCAGCAGTGGTGGACAGTAATTGTAATTCGTTACTGTTCTTAAGTAGCTTTTTCGTGTATCTATAATTTACTGTTTTTCCATTTAGGGAAACTTTTACTTCACTACATTTCAAAGTCAAATATCTTTATTTTTTATTTTTTTGGGCTTGGACAAGTTTTTGTCAAGCAAGCCCCCAGCAAGCCACCATTCAGGGTAGAGTGCGTTCTGTTTTAAACTTGTTTTGACTGCCGATTGGTGGTATCTACTTTGCACAAACATACAAGTCAGCATTATTTTAACAGCAAGCAGAACATTTTGGACAAAACGTCTAACTCGCCACAACACCCGTGGCCTTATTTGCGCGATCTTGTTTTAAGTACGAGAACGAGTCCTTCGTTTTCAGGTGCCTTCTCTGCCTGCCCTGGTACAGATTTCTTATAACAAGAATTCTCCTTTCAATCTAAGGAATATAGCCACAATAATTCATAGTACTTTTACTAAATGTTAAATGGATTACTTTTACTGGAGTAATATTTTACCAAGTGTTTCTCTAAATCAAGTACATGGTTTGTGTACTCCGTCCACAACCGACTGCCAGTAAATATTAATATTTTAAAAAAGGATTTTAAAATAAAAATTATTTTAATACCATACCGTCCTTTGGATTATTATCTCTGTTCATCAACAGGCTGCCAAATTGCTGTACGAGTCCAGGGACCAGTAAAATACCCAAAGACACAGAGCTTAAGTGGAACCGGAGGAGTGTCAAGACCAAGAGAGAAGGATGCGTATTTCTTAGAAACTCACGTATACTCCGCAATGCCTACCTGCTTTCTATCGGACCTCTGCTTTCTGCTTCCCATTTGGATGAACTGGATTGATCACATGACTCGCCTGTCACTACAACAGGATGGACCAAGTTAACCGTTGATTTTCGTGCAATGTGTTTATATACATGTGTATGTGTATATATAATATATAAAAATACACATACACGCACAATATATATGCACATGTTCTACAGTGAATACGTTCCAGTCTAATAAGATTTTTTTTTCTTAAGCCTTACAAGTCATAGTCCCATTTTAACACAATTCTGTGTGCGTGTGTGTATATATACATATATATCTTTACTACCAGTATATTTACTTGTAACACTTTGTAATCGTACCTCTAAATCACCAATACACACTACAACAAGCGGTTAAATTGATGCAAGTTTTGAGTATTTTTGCTTTTTTTTTTAAACCAAGTATGCATAGCCGGTATTTTTCATTGGGTTCAGTCTGGAGTTTGTTGTAAAGACTTGAGTTCAAACCCCTGTTAAAATGAAACGACTTTCCAGGAAAATAATTGTGCTTTCGTGAAATCCACGAAGCACGAATTCATGGTCAGTATTTGAGGTCATTCTGTTTCCTCCCCTAAAATTATTTTTCTTTTTTTTGTTATGTAATGCAAATGTGTTGCAATACAAAATCTGTTTACAGATGTGTGCATGATTTTTATATCTACATTTATTTCTTATTTACTGATTAAATCAATTATTTGTAACCTATATATTTGTCGGTATTTTTTTTTTAAAATTCCGTCCAATTATTCTCACGATAAAGCAATTTTGGTGCTTTCAATTAAAATAACGAATGAAGTAATGATTTACTTTAATTTTGTATTTTTGTCAGAGAAACAGAATGCAGGTAGAAAAGCATTAATCGAGCAGGATTTAATACAACTTGGAGGACGGTTAAATACGACTAAGAAGGTAAGGTATGTTTTCTTTCTTATATTCGAATTAGAAAACTGTGTGGCCATTAGTAGTGTAGTGAACATGTAGTAGAAAATAGAGCCACATCTGTGTCGAAATTTCAACCAGAAAGCAAAGTGCTATAGATGGGAGTCCCCAGAGATAAGATTTACATACTTTCCATTCGTGTAGATCATTTCCCGTAATGGTTCATCTCCTTTTCTGTGTGTGTATGTGCAGGGGGAGGAGAACTCGTATGCAAGTGTGCCATGTCTCTTCATAAGGAGCAGCTTTTGACCAAAAGTGTGTGTCTCGCTCTCCAAATTGATCTCACCTTTTTTGTCCATTTCTGGAAGAACATCATGATCCTCAGCCCTCTGATTCTGCTCTTCACTCTTCATGGTGAGGCTGTTTTAAAGTCCTGGTGATATAGAAACATGAGCTCAAGTGCATAGAGTTTTCTGTGGAGAAAATGATGTTTCAGTTTTTTTAATATACGAGTGTGTTTCTTCCAACAGGACTGGAAACTCTTGTGCTTACTCAGGAGAAAGCGATGTCTGTAAAACCAGGAGAAAATGTTAAGATTTCCTGCAGATCTGATGCTTCTCAAGACTGGGTTTTAACATGGTACCAGCAAAAACAAGGAAAATCTCCAACGTTCTTGCTCTATGATAGCACCAGAGCGAGTGGCCTGCCAGGTCGGTTCACTTTCAGTGGCTCAGGAACACAAGAATATCTGCATATTAACGGTGTTCAGGCTGAAGATGAAGCCGTGTATTACTGTGCATGTCATGGCTGTGTGGGAAGCGGCACAGTGCTGCAGTGTGTTGATCCTCTCGTACAAAAACCCCAACACGGCCTAAACTGGACATAAATCGGTCAAAACCACTCGCTTCTACCCAGACACACACTGTAGTGTTCAGTATGAGCACGGCCATGAGTCCTGCCCCACAAACTGCACATATTCTGGACATTTTGTCCTGTTTAGTGTGTTTCTATTCTGTACACACAATCACTGAAGTGTTCAGTGTGAGCAGGAACAGTGAGCTCGGCCCCTGAGGTTTTTGTATTGAGCTTTAACACTGTGCTACGATGCAACTTTCGGTGGAGGCACTGAACTGACTTTTGGTGAGTAAAATCTTGTGTTCATTACAACTGCACAGATTTATATTATGTAGACCTGAACACAAAAATACTTGTTACATATAAAAAGAAAAGTGACTAAAAATGTGCACTGATTTTTTTTTTCTCTGATAGCAAAAATGAGTCAATGATTATAATTTTTATTTAATAATGACCATGATTCTGTTCCATTTATAGTTAAATGTATTGTAACTTTATATGAGCTGTAAGCAGACTCTCAGTACTCTCTTTTTCTCTTTCATAGTTAATCAGTAAAATAACTTCTTTGACCCCCCCCCCCCCCTCTCTTCCCCCTCCCCCCCTGTCCTCCAGGTACTCCATCTCCTCCGTCCCTCGTTCTGCTGGCTCCCTCTCAGTCTCTCTCCTCAGCTGATGGAGTCAGGGTGGTGTGTCTGGCGCAGGGTTTCCGTCCTGATGGTGCCACTCTGTCCTGGTCTGATAACGGCACCGCTGTAACGGGTGCCGAGGTACAGACGGGTTCGTCTCAGCGCCAGTCTGACGGCACCTTCAGCCAAAGCAGCGTGCTGCAACTAAGCCCAGAGCGCTGGAGCTCCGGACGAACCTACACGTGCCACCTGAACCACCCGGCTCTGACAGCACCACTGAGCCAGAGCGCCAATGCTGAAAAGTGCAGCTAAACAACATGACGAGAGGAGAAATTTATTCCAGTCATACGCTTTAAGCACTGTCGAGGTTTGCGTAGTTATTTTGTAGCTGCTTTTGTTCATCACAATGGTTTTCTTCAATAAATTGATTGTAAGAGACAAAATGTTGTGTGGAATTCTTTATTATATTCAAAACAAAGAGAAAATGGGTTTATAGATTAATATAAGAAAATACTTTTGTTAATTATAGATTGAACAGGATGAGATTAATCCCATGTCAGAATAATATATATTTTTTAAGATTTTTAAGTGTTCAGTATGAGCACGGTCATGAGTCCTGCCCCACAATCTGCACATATTCTGGATATTTTGTCCTGTTTAGTGTGTTTTTATTCTGTACTCGTGATCACTGAAGTGTTCAGTGTGAGCAGGAACAGTGAGCTCGGGCCCTGAGGTTTTGTACTGAGCTCTAACACTGTGCTACACTGTAGTTTTTGGTGGAGGCACTGAACTGACTTCTGGTGAGTAAAATCTTGTGTGTTTTTAACGGCATCCTTGAAAAAGTTTATGTAGACCTGAAAAGAAATATCTGTTACATGTTTATCATTGAATTCTGAAAATCATTTATATAGTGCACAGATTTCTGTAGACAATATTTATTTATTTGGGTGTGAATATATAAAATATAATGTTTCATTCAATAATTTACTTTTTTAAATGTAATAAAAAAATTGAATCAAAGATGCTGGAAAGTCAGAAAATGCTAAAAGTATTGGACTTTTGCAGGGTGTGCACTATAAATATAAGCAAGAAAAGTATAGTGTAGTAATATGGTTATTATTGTTTATTTTCTTTACATTCTATTAAGTACTTTATGCTACAGTATTAGTAATTTAAAAGACAGAGTTATTGCTCTAAAGTTGATAAATTTTCGAAAACTGAACATTCTCAAAGGGTGTTATTTGGTGTTAGTTGAGTCAGAAATTATATTTTTTATGATATAACGAATTCTATAACTATATAACTTACAAAATAAGTTCCAGTTATTGTGTACTATATAGCAGCTGTAAGGCTCTCAGCGCACTCTCTTTTTCCCTATCAGAGTCCACAATGCAAATTATATCCCTATTCTCATTTCTTTATATCATTATTATTGTTACTGAAGAAATAACAGTATATATTAATAACTTAGTGCTGGAAAGTGCAGCTAATGTGTAGGCATGCGCTCATCAGCATTGAGAGAGGAGACCTGAAATATATCTATAAAATAAACCTAATGCTTTAGTTCATGACTCTGTGTGCATCTTCAGAGGTGCTGTGGAGCGTTTGTCTGAAATTATGCTCTGTAGTTTCTATCAGCTCTCTTCAATAAAATGATTTCCAAATACAAAGTAGTGACTGGACTTTTTTCCATGCCCTGTTGTTTTACTTTTAATAATAATAATAATGAGACAAAGGTCCTAAAGAAAATGTGATACAAATATTGAAATGGATTTTGGTGTGATTCAGTCACTATAATGATCATTACTAATGGGGAAAATCTGTTTAACAGGGAATCCCAAAAACCTTAAACAATATAAAACCTGTACGTTTAATTTATGAAAGTAAGCTTAAATATGGGCCTGTATATGTAACTGCTTTTTTTGTGACTGAAAGTGGTAATTATTAATTTTTCTTAATTAATTGCTGGCATTTTGTTTTGATAAAAGTTAAGTTTAACATTGTGTACTCATTGTCCACTTTATTATGTCAGTGTATTAATGGATTGAGTTTTTCAGAAGCTGCTGTTCTAAACAAATATTGTATTAAAATTATAATATTAAACAAATATACACGCTGCCAATAACTAAAGGATAAGAAAGGCATTAACATCCACTGAACAGCGTGTTGAGAGTTCAGAAAATAACCATCAAAATTGGAGTAAGCAGACAGGAAGGCCTTGGTGGCATCACAAGCATCACTGAACACACTGTCAAACCCACAGGCAGACGGGCTTCTAGCAGTTGAAGGTGAACTTCAACTGTCCAGTTTGGTAAAACATGTAAAAACTGTTTGGTTCCCAGAATTACATCCATATAATCTCAAACATACCCAATTAGTTTGCCGTTAAACTGGAATTAAACAAAGACACAATTTGTTTAATTTGCTCTTAAATCCTTATCTTTGTGTCTAGAAAGCTATCAGACTAATACTTCTTTCTGAATTCTCTTCAGATTCTCAGATTAAAATTTTTTTTTTTTTAAATCAGAGCCCATGAGAATTCTATTTGCGTGCCATTTCAGTTTCCCCCCTAAACTTACACCCTGCTCTTCATGCTTCACCTCCTCTTTCGTATCTGCGTGACAGATGTCCGGAAGCCAAATTTTCGGCGCCCAAACTTAAATTAGATCTTTACTGAAATTAGCTGAATCCTTCTTCCCCTTCGCAGTGAAAACTATATGGACTTAGAAAGGATTGAGAAAATCTGGCCATCCAAATGCTCTTCTATTTTCCCATTCGTTGCATGTTCTGTTTCCTTTGCAGGTTTTCACCTAAAGTTATGTAACAGAGCTAACCTGGTGAATGAGCTGATTATAGATTGTAAAAGCAGAGATCTGCAGAAATGTGTTAATTAACAATAGAACAGATGAGATACTGGAGCACTCTAATGGTCTAATGGGGTATTTACTTTGCTTAAAAAAAATGGAAATGTCTTCCCATTAAGAGAACAATGACAGCAGATCCAATTACACTCTGTAGCAGCAGGAGCCTCTGGCAGCGCTTCTGATATCACCCTTTTTACTGTTACTGTCATATATATATATATATATATATATATATATATACACACACACACACACACACACACACACACACACATCCATGGCGTATTCCAAATGTGGTAAAGAATTCATGGAAAAAAGACTGTTGACAGTTTATAACTAACAAATAATGCTCTATGCACATGATCTTGTCAGTGAGAAAGATATGTAATTTTATATTCACACTGATGTAATTCTAAAGCAGGCCTATGAACATTGTCATGTGGCCTTTGTACAAATAAGCAGCAGAGGAGCCTCATTCTCTGCAGAATTGGTACTGGGTGAAATTAAAGCAAATATGACAGTAGGCTCTCTAAGAACACAGATCCGGATGAAAATAAATCTATAAGACACGGCAAACATTGTTCAGTTACACTGCTTTATGCTAGGAGTGTATGAAGTGGTGGAACCACTGGGTTGTGCTATTTAACTGCATATGATGCACATGTTGTATCGGAGCTGGAATGCTGTTATCCAAGTAGACGCTTGGCAGAGGTTACCAAGGTCCTTAAACCTTTTTCTGGCTTTTGTTGGACCCTTTGGAGGGTTTTTTTTTTTACATATACACCGGTGTAGACAATCAAACATTAACCACTTGCTGTCCATGTCTACTTGTCCCTTTAGCAGCCAGAATTAGACTCTGCTCCTGTGCCCTCCGGAGCAACAGGGCTTCAAATAGAAGTACCCATGCTTACAATTAGCTAGTGTTGTCTTGAATATATGGCAGTTAAAAAAATGTACACCAACCCTTTTAGAAAGCATGGCCAATTTTTCTCTCGTAGCGCCCTTAGGATAACTATGGCATCACCAGGATCAGCATTGATATTAGTATTGTTTCAGATTGTCTGTTGATATATTGCTATTTACTTTGGTATGCAATACAATATGGTTCTGTCTTCAAGTGCCTTTGTCACTTTGCCAAAATGTGCCTTAGATCACCATTTGTAATCACATCTGACACAATTAAGATGTATTCGCTACCAAAAAGAGGTCACACTACCCGTTACCTAATCATCCTTCTGGTGCTGTGCTGGCAGGTGCGCTCTGGAAATGTCATCCAGAAAGTCTCCTATTTTCTGGCACTGGCTGAGACCTGGACCAAACCTGAGGGCTTAATTGCCCTGGCTGCTCTGTCCTCTGCCTTCGCTTTGGTTGGTTGGTTTCCCAGTTTTGTCTTTGAAATGCAGTGTCTGTCTCGATCAGTCTCAGCAAAAATGTTATTCTTTGACTTCCGTGCTTTTACTGTCACCTAGACAGGCAATCTTCACTTCATTGTTACCCTCCTGGCCCACCTGGAAACTTCACTGAACACCTTGACGTGCCCCTTAGTATCTTTCATACTGATAGCACCCCTGTCACAATCTTTAAAGACCCACTGACAAGTCCTCTCACTGTTTGGCACACTTTTGCCTTATCATTCAACAGCAGCCCTCTGACACACATGGCAGGAAATATTCTGGACTAGGTTTCAGACCTCCTGGCTGTGGACATCGATGTTGCCCTACTCCAGCTTTCAGGTCACTGCTTTATATACTTCACTCCAACCCTCCCTGTCCTGCCTAATCCTCATACTTTTACCTTTTCGCCACAAACCCCTACTTTTCCTCACATCCTCTTAAATCTGCAGCTGTCTACAGACAACCCTCTGCTCGCTCGCTTCAAAGCCTTCAAAAGATTTCATGGACGTGGTTCAGAGAGGTTCTGTGCAGAGAGTCTATTGGTATCCCACAAGGTTCAGTGCTGGGCTTTCTTCTTTGTTCTTTATATGTATAGCATTTATACATTCTCTCTTAGTAAGGTCATGTTCTTATATGAACTTGATATCATGCTATACTGATAACATTTATTGTGGCAGACAATTTGGCAGAGTAATGCATAGCAGCTCACGAGCGAAAACTATATTTCATCAAGACTCAAGATCTTTCTGGACACCATCTGGTAAACCATGTGGCATTGGAAGGCTTTTCCTGTCCACAGTGGTTCTCAGGTGCTTGCTCATTCCCTTGTCGTTTTGGTTTTGGATTTCGAAATCAACAGCAGAATGCTTCAAGAGATGATCAACTGGACTGTGTACAGGGGATGCTCTTGAAAGCTGATAGATCTAGAGCATTTTTTTACAAGCATTAGTGAAATGTGTGGTCAATTTAAGATGTTAGACTATCGCAGAAAAACACAAGGTGCATTACTGACACTTTCTTCAATTGTTTTCCCTTTTGAAGTGTTCTTATATCTGTCTTAGCATTTTTGCTTCACACCTATGGTTTGAATCTTGCTTATGCCCGGTGCATGTTCTCCCGGTACTTCGGGTGTTTTGTTTTGGGCATTCTGGTTTCCTCCACCAAAGACATTGTGGGCTGATTGGTGTTTCCAGATTTAATGTAGTGTGTAAATGGGTCTGTGCCCTGTGCTCGATTGGCACCCTGTCTACTGTGTTTCTTTTCTTGTGCCCAGAGTTCACTTGTTTTGGTTGGATGTTTCTATTTGCTTTTCACTTTAGGTAGTTGCTAGGCCACATTAAAAGTAGCAAAAAATATGAGCGTGATTATAATAATTATAATAATAATGTTTGTCACAAGTGGACTGAATTGCATGAAGGGGAAATGCATTCTAGCACTCGAGTCTAAATTTGTTCAATATCCTGATTTATTTGTATGTTTTTGTTCATTCGACTTGGTTTACACCCTGACGCAGACTCCGATTAAACATATCTAGAACTTTTAGAGAACGGAAGTGAGGTTGCTGAACGCAAGCACTTTGTCATTATGCTAATCCATGCAGCATTACTCTGCACCCTAAATGAGTTTGTGCAGATTAATGCCCCCCCCCCCCCCAACCCATATATTACTGTGATTGAATAAGATATTCACTATTCCATTTATTCATCACATTAGCATAGCTCCTATTGTCTGTGACTTTTCAACATTTAAAGGTCTTGGGTGAAGTCATGCAATCAAATGTCTCCTGTCTATGGTATCATTTAGGTGAAACAGTTTTCTCCTGGAGCACTTATTTAAAAAGAAAAAGGAAATTCAGATGAATCGGTAAAGTCCAATTTCAAGTTCTTATTTTCGAACTTCAATCATTATGATTTGATTTAATTCTGATTGCTCTTTCAGTTTATGCTGAAGCAGACAGACTTCACTTCTTTGTAATAATGAATGAATGATGAATTCTGTAACTGTAATTATGAATGGGTGAAAAGTATGAGCCGTTGTACTTCATATACTCGTTCCATATTATTTCTTACCTACATCTGAAAATCTAAGTTACATTCAATGGATTTATTGTGGAACTTAGCCAACAGAAAACTGTGTTGGTTTCATAACTTGGAACTCTACTTGACCTTGATGTGTGTTCAAGCATAGTGTAAAATAAACTATGTGGACAAATGTTCTGGAACACATGACTTTTCCAGCCATATGTAGATACCACTTAGCTGGAATCACACAATTCTATAGGATGGCTATGGATGCAGTAGCGTAACATTTTCCAAACCTGTCCCCATGAAAATATGATCTACAAGGGTTGGAGTGGAACAGATTTTGTTTCAATGCAGGTGCAATGCATGCTTGCTTTCTTTTTTATTTAAAGCTCATGACTTAATAGACAATATAAAATATGTGAACATTTACATGTGGAACTTCTTTGTATTCAGAGTCTGTGTGGGCAGGTGTTTAAGTAGATTTTTCAGACTTTCATCAAAACCACTGGAGTGTAGTTCACACCTCTAGAACAGTTTCTTCAGTTGTGGTATATATAAAGTTATTCATTAGCAGCTGCTGTTCACACATGCACTTGAATTTCACAAAAAAAAAAAAAAAAACCAGGACATGAAGAAAAAAATTGCAGATTGCATGTCAAAAGAAATAATAAAAGAAAATTAAACGATAAAATAAATAAATAGCTAAAATAAAATGCTGATGTCAAGCATTCCAATTAAATTAATCTAATATAGCAGGATCTTTTTTTTTTATTAAATGTAATTTAATGTCACGATTTCTACCATCATTATTAAGTGATTGGCAGCTTAAAATAACACTTGATCCAGCACAGACAATTCCTGAACTTCCCCATTGAATCCAGACACAACCAGACCATGTACACTAGGGATGTGCATCTCCAAATCTGAGGCCGATGTGATTCCCATCTTGATGCATAGCTAACAATACAATACTTTAAAGATACAAATGGAGCAGCTACCGATGCGATCCGATTCACCCCTATTACGATGCAGTGCAGTCCAAATTCGAATTCAACCAGCACAATGACATTCAATGCAATACGATGCCATGGAACAAATATGATGCTCTGCAATTCAATATGGTACAGATAGTTCACTTTTATTTCTTTTTTTTTAATGCATCATTTTATTTCTTCTTTTATGAAGTGACGAGTGCATGCTGACTTCTAACACATTGTCGTTTTAGTTCAAAAAAAGAAGACAAAAGATTAAATAAAACCAGTTCTGTCTCCAGGAAGATGCAGCTCTACCTCTGCCATGTTAATATTCCATGTGGCGTCATATTAACGTTGCAGCATAGTGCTGAGAGAAGCACTTTAGAAACAAATTGTGGAGAAATCTAGGGTTAGGGTTATACATCGTTAACTTTTACACCAATGCAAATTGATGTATCTTAAGATTCTTAGTATACACATATATAATATATTATATAATTCAGTCCACTTACAGTTATGGCCTGAAAACTTAATGACAAGAAAATGTGTCTACTCAGAATATATGTATTTAAGAATTTTCTAAAAAATGCAAGAAAAGAAATTATATTTCTTTTCAGAACGTTGAGAAAAGATGTGGAATTGAAAGGGATCTTCTCCTCTTGTCTCCCCATCACTTCTCAAAAACAAGTATTCAGCTCATTTTTATGTATACGGCTTTAAACAAGCATCTCGAAGATGCATTATCTCAAAGAAGGCTCCAATAATATGAGCAGCAAGACACAATGAAACTTTCAGCAAATGTTTCCGAGGACAAACAAATAACGCTTGTTTCCTCCAGTCTATTGGCCCCTTCTCACATTCTGCTCTGGTTCTCTTTAATAAACCGAATGCAATTAAGCGACAAGGCACCATACAGATTTTAATTACAGTTGGAAATGTCTACGCTGAGTACGATCAAAACAAATCCTTCGACTTATTAAGAAGCTAGAGTTGGTTGTTTTACGATCAACAGATATAACAATCTTTTATAAAAATCCTTAATCACATACACAGATATCCAATTTTATAAGGCAGTATTCACAAAGAAATATCTCACTGCGAAGAAAGTATTGCCTGAATATTATTACTACTTACGCATTAGCTGTTCACGCTTTTTCCCATTTTTTTTGGGCCTTGAATGCACTCTCGACTCTCGCTGCGCTGTATAGGTTACACTGGGAGTTTGCCAATTTGGCTGCCATTCAAATTTTAGTTTTAATATACAGTACTGTTCAAAAGTCTTAGGCCACCATTAGACTTCTTGTTTCAGTAATGGTTTAATGAACATACATACAGTGGTACCTCGACGTACGAGTGCCCTAACATACGAGTTTTTTGAGATACGAGCGGTCACTCGGTCGATTTTTTGCTTCGATACGCGAGCAAAAACTTGAGATACGAGCTCGAGACGCCGCTGCTAGATGGCGAAGCGAAGCCAGAAAGCGAAGATTGTGACGAAAATTAAGATAAGCAAAGAAGAAAAA
Organism: Silurus glanis; assembly: GCA_014706435.1. Taxonomy (NCBI): domain Eukaryota; kingdom Metazoa; phylum Chordata; class Actinopteri; order Siluriformes; family Siluridae; genus Silurus; species Silurus glanis. Next base: position 3,599,920 of record JAAIIK010000090.1, on the reverse strand, counting down.
GTAAAAATTTTTAAGTTTAGGGATACGTAGTGTGCAGGAGTGATAGTAAAAAAACGAGTTTTCCCTCCGCCTCCGCTTATCGCCTCTAGCATTTTGGGGCTGGAACGGATTAATGGCATTTCAATTAATTTCAATGGGGAAATTTGCTTTGAAATACGAGCAAATTGACATACGAGCAAGGTTACGGAACGAATTAAACTCGTATGTCGAGGTACCACTGTAATTATATTCTTGTTTTTTTTTTGTTTTTTAAATACGGCCTGTAAATCCTGGAAATTTGTATGCGGTATGAACAAAACAGGAAAAAAGATCTTTTATAGGCAAAAATTGTCAAGTATTTCATGTGACCTCACCTTACACTTTAGCAATATCAGGAACTTGTCACTTGTGAACCAAAATGGAAAGGAAACATAATTATTGTCCTTGTTTACACCTGTATTTGTCCTACTATTTCATGCCGAGACGGTTGCTCTGAAAAGTCACACCAAGGTTGACAAGACATGCTTGAGCATTACAGGAACATGTTGGATGAGTTTAGATTAATTGCAAAAAAAAAAAAAACCTTTCAATCAAATCATTCAATTTAAAATTCCACAGAATCCGGTAGGCTAAAATCATACTTTTACATCAGCGAGGCCTCCCAACAAAAAAGCTGATGAAGACTTTTGCACAGTACTGTTGCCATCATCAGACATATTTTATTAGACATTACGCTGTCCATGAATATATATTCAACTATTCCTTATAGTCTATTTTATTTCATTTTTTTCCATATCTTAGCTTCTCTCGGGTGCGCTGTTGCACAATCGAGCGTAAGTTTAGTTTAGAGTTTCTATCCAATCGGATTTCAGGTGTTACATCATGTGTTGCAGGAGTCTAAGGTATCTTCCGTAAGCCCTTCAGCTTCAGCACTGTGGGTTCCTATAACGTAATATCCATGTTGATTGAAGCTGTTGCTTTAACCAATCAGATTGCTTTTGTTTCTTGTAGAACTTGAATGAAAAATTTACTTAAATCCCAAATCCCCAGGAAAAAAGTAATCCATTAAAAAAATGCACAGAAAACACGGGGTCATTTCACGAGATTAATATTGATCCACTTGCTAGAGATGATGTATGCAGGCGGTGCATTTGTGGCTACAGTGAAAGGAGACTTGTTTAATTGGGTTTCTTGCTTTAGTAATAGCATTCACACTCGCTGCATGAGCGCTGCATTTGCTGTGATGCAGTGCTCTCTTATATGGTATGAAATGTCTATGTAATGTTGATGGCTTCTATAGCCATGGCGTCATGATGGTGGAATTAAGAGGTGGACTGACTCAGAAGGGAAGGCCTAGGTGTGAAACAGAGCGAGAACGTTGGAGTTACTCCAGCCTTCTTTATAAATCTAGCACCTGTAGTCCGTGTAGCAGAGAAGCACAACATTTGTAATTGCAGACAACAAAGTGCATCCCTGTGCTGTGAAAGTGCTCAGGACATTTCTGGTGTAATCACTGCTGCCACATTAAAGCATTCTGAAATGAAGGCTTCGCAATCGAGAGACGTAGCCAAATGCCTTTTGGGAATTTTGCCCCATATTGGCCAGGAGTCAAATGGTTTCATTTCTTTCACTAACTGATTTGCCTCTGCTTGCTTGTCTTCGGAAATGTTGGCGACGCGACAAACGATCAAATCACCACCCTTGAAAGCATTTTCACAACACGCGCTAATTAGGTCTTGCTTAACGTATTATACGGCGCTCTGCCGGTCGTTTCTTTCGCTCTGGTAGACGTCTGATGGTATTTGTTGACTCATAAGTACTTGGTTTAATCACATGTAATTATGTCTCTTATTCTTCTCTCCACTTCCCTCAAACACATAAACAAACACAGATTATGGCAGTAACTTAAATTGTGCCTTTAGAAAGATATAAAAAAAAACAAACGCCCCCTTATAATCATTTCTCAGAAGAATAGAAAAGACTGAACGATCCTCTCTCCCTCTGTCGTCCCTCTCCTTTTCCCGTGTCTGAGGTGTTCCCCATCATTCTAATTGTGAAGTAATTGTGCTGCCTTTGCCTTGGTAGAAAAGAATACATAAGCGAAGGTGGGTGGACGATGGCATGATGTACCGTAGGTGCTGCTTCTTCTTCTTCCCTTCACTTTCTTCTGATTGGATGCCACAAGCTCTCATCCCTGCACATGCTTCCCTTCCCACACACATACGTCTGCTCATCTCAAACACACAAAGTTCAACACCAGTCTCCTTACACTTAAAACGTAGGTCGTGAGATGCTCTTCAAAAACCCACTGCTCCGAGTAACGCCGCTGACACGTTTTGCAACGTATAGCATCGCGGTCATTTCTAAGAATTTTTTTTTAAAGTGAAAAGATATCCGCGGTTACTGTCACTACGAAATATTGGTCACAAGATATAAAATGATTTTCATTTACTTGTTGCAAAGTGCTTGGCCCCCTAAATTGCACTAGTATTGTAGGTTTATATTGTTAGTATTCAACTCAATCTTTTTATTATTTAACTTATTTGTTTCTTTTATCAGGTCACTGTCACCAGTTCTCTCTGAAATGCTCAAATATTACTTACCAGTCAGGTAAATATGTTTATTGCCCACATACGCTGATTATAATTGCCGTAGAAGCAGTGATTAGTGTTTATTTCCCTGCTTTGTATGTGCCCCCCCCATTGTTTCTCATTCGCTTCTAGCTTCCAGTGTTCATTACAAATTCCTCACGGGCACTCATCCGGGCTGCAAATCATATCCTCCGCGTCCATATCCTGTGGAGCTTCCAGTTCTTAGGAATCGTATTGTGATAAACTGGTCAGTAATTACTTATCCAGTTAGAATAATAAATGTCATCTTGTTGCCTGGTGAAATATTGTAGCCCTTTAGGCAAGGTTTCCATCTATGGGATTTGATGAGAAACCTTTTTTTTAAGTGCTTTATTTGTAATGGGAACTCAATGAGTACATTATTATACCAAGAAATCCATGCTGAATATATTTAACTGGGATTTTCACACACCTACTTTACAGCAAAAAAAAAAAAAAAAAAAAACTCTAACAAAAAAATTCATCATTTTGAATTGTGCTATGAATATTGTATGTTTAAAGAACTCCATCTTAAACCGTCCAGTTCTGATGTGATTATGGCCTCGGATTCCTGTTTTTGGCCATCAGATGTTTAAGCCAATGTGATATTTTGCTCTTGAAGCCCATCTGCTTTTGCATTCTGAGATGCTTTTCTGCTCAACATGTTACTGTAGCCTTCTTATCATCTCAAACCTGTTTAATGGTTGTTTTTTTCCCCCATTTTCATGTTTAATGTGAACAATAACCTTTAAATATTTATTCTTGTACGATGCTTTAACAGGATCTAACGTTTTCCAGACAATCCACATCCATCTTTATGACCTGTTCAATCTATACTGCAAATAACAAAAGAAGAATAAAAGGGTTTAGTATAGAATAAGATTTGCAGTTTTAACAGAATAATACTGCATACATTTTTTCTTGCTTTATTATTAACAACAGCTTCTGGAGAACTTTTGGTTCAGGGTTATATCCAGTCCAAGTACAAAGACACGCAAAAGATCCAAAACATAGGGCTGTCTTTTGGGAGACCACTTAATCATTGTCATCCTTCTATATTTCACAAACACTGACCACACACACACACATGCAAGCATTCGCACAAAAATGCACTCTCACTCATTTTTCTCCAATATGCTTTGTCCACTTGGCCACTGTGGTGGAACAGATGTCCCTCAACCACCCCATCCATCATGGGAGGTATGGCAGTGATGTCATAATACTGGTGTTCATCCAGAACATTGCTGGGGCCTTTCTTCTACTTTTGCACCAACAGTCGTTTTTTATTTATTTATTTATTTATTTATTTATTTATTTATTTATTTATTTATTTATTTAT